>APFE031200890.1:1707-16937 GCA_000404065.3 Pinus taeda | reverse complement strand
GGTACATCAATATAATAAGTGGGTTGTACTAATAACAATAAGGGGTTACACTAGTAGTATAGGGGCCTAACACAATACCATTTCATGTTTTTCTACACACATATATCTTTCTAATGGTGCAAGAAGTGCGCCAATCAGAGTTCATATGCAAAATTTATGCCACTTAGAAGTTGACTTTCCTATTTTCACCACCATGGTTTGAGAGGATGTCGCTTTAGCCCCCATTATTCATGGAACATGGGATTTCCACATGTTTTTGATGTAAAATAATATATAAGAGTCTATATTGTCACTTTAGTTAAGAGTTTATGTATTCAAAATTAACCACTAATTGGCTATCGGGTTGTGTTATAAATGGGCCACTAGGAGATAGAGGAATTCCATTCTTTTGACAACATTTTTGTTCCCTAGATGAGAAAATATAGCCAGGAAAGATAGAAGGTAGAGGACACAAAGATGATCTGTGCACTATATCAACCCATGCTCCACAAACATTACTTCTTTATACCTACAACCATATTTCTAGATAGAGAAAGAGAGTGAAGTGGCCTCACCTTCCAACTAGGTTTTCTCCCAAAAGGATTTCCTAGAGACCATATATTGTGTCTTATGTTTGTGTGAGATTATTTTGTTGTTATCTACTTTTCTGCATAATTTCCCTTTACATGCATGCACTAATTATAATTAAACCTACATATCTTAAATTTTAATAAAATTGTAATAATGTAGAATCTCATATTTTTAATATAATATTATCGAATCTGTTGTGACAAACTGTCTAGTGAATATCCACGACCGTTTACGGATCAACTTGACCCAACACTATTTATTTTTGGTTTCATTTCCTTAAATTTAACACAACTTTCTATTTTTGGCAATTTTTCAGGTTCTAAACTTCTGAGGTCGCTTTGAGGGCCTAAACAACATTTTCAGGGAAAATGGATAGACCAAAAAAGTGTGAAAATCTATTTTACATATTTTTCTTTTAGCCACCTCATGAAGGTCTTCGAAATGTGGTATTATGATAGTCAAACGAAGATCGTATGCCAAAGTTACAACCTCAAGATGTTGGAGGTCCAAAGTAGCCATTTATACAAACACTTTGTGTACATAGTACATGTAGGTTATAAATACATATGTGTTCACTAATTCATGAATACCATGATGGAATCATAAAGAAGGTTATATTCCCTCTCCACATAGCTGCAACAACACTTATTAGTCCATACATTCATCAACCAATCAATAACTAAACAATTCATGACAAGAGCCACAGATAGTATGCATCATATAACTAACATATAACCAGAAAATAACTAGCATAGGAACCATGGAAACTTAGCCATAATATCACCAATATAATTAGTGTAAGTATACATGAATCATAGTAGAAGAATACTTATTATTAATATATGAAAATACTAACAAAGTCAGGGACTTCCATGTACCACCTGACCATAGATTGGGTTGAACCAAGTCTCTCTTTCATCCAATCACCCATGCACCATATTCCAAGCATGAATGTGGGATCTCAAGGAATAAACCAAGACAAAAGAAACCAAAGCTTCTAGAGGGAAAACCACCTCAACCCTCAACCATAGTGATTCCACCTCTATGATCAGACATCACTAACACTAACCAAATCAATCTCAACCCAAGTTGTCCAAGGCTCTAGGAACTAGTAACTCAACCCACAACCTTCCAATGCTCTAGATTATTTGTCCAACCTGGCTCCAGAGACTAGTATCGTAACCCAACAAGGGCTCCAAAGAGTTTGTCCCAACCTAGGCTCTAGGACTAGTAACTCAACCCAAGTTGTTCTAGGGCTTCTAGAGAATTTATTCCAACCCACAACCATAACGAACATGAGCACCAATTAGAAAAATAATCAACTAGAAAAAACCACAACACCATGGCTATCCCAAAAATGGCAAGATAAGGCTAAAACCATCGTCGATCCAGGAAAATATTGTTGGGCCTAAAAATGTCATCCACTTTCACCTTAATGTCCATCATTTTACCCTCATTCTGTAACTACATAACCCTACATTAAGTAATCATTTTCATGATCATATGGGTTTAGCATTATATTTTCCAAAGTCGTTTATTTTAAGTATTTTAAGTGAATTTGTGATTAAATATTATAAAATTAACATTTTTCATATATACATGAAAGTGGTATAAGTTTTGTGATATTGTAGGCCTACTTGGAGCTTCTAGAAGGGTCCTACTTGACCCCCTAACTACAAATTCGAATTTCAAGTTCCAACTCATGAAGATTTGTGTAGTAATTATAGAAGATGAGGATCATTATCTATGCATATTCAAAGGAGAAGAATCATGGATGAGAGGATTGTGAGAGGATATGTATATCACATTTTTAGGAGATTGGTTGTAACCACATGAGATAAATGTGGATTTAGGAAATATTTGAGGGATCTGCATTTATTGATTAGTCATCTCAGTTTTTGTATAAATAGGGGTGCATCCTTCAAAGAAACCCATCTATCTATATATGTATTCTATTCTTCCAATCAATAAAATAGTTCTGTCCAAGATTCTCCATCATTGTTAGGCTCCTATACTACTAGTGTAACCCCTTATTGTTATTAGTACAACCCTCTTATTATATTGATGTACCCATGTAGCACCCATATTGTCACTATTGTGCCCCATAGAAGCCCACTATTGTTATTATTGTGCCCTTACATTATTATTGTTATGTCAGCTCTGGTTATGTTATGACCCCTTAGACTCCTATATATAGAAAGGAGGTCTTTCATTTGTATCATCCAAGAATTGTTCATTTATGTAATGTAAAGGAGGTTGCCCCCTCGAAGAGGCTGAATTCTAAGGCATTGATCTATCTTTTCTATCTTTTCTTGAGCTGGTTACATAACAATCATATTGTTACTTTGAAGAAGTGATGGTAATTTGGTTGCTTGCTGAGGAATGGAGGGCCCCCATTAACCACAGTTTGCATATCATTCCACATATTGGTAACATAGTATAGTTTTTTTATTTCATTTCTTTTCGTGCAAGTGTGTTTCTACTTTCAGCAAATGTGTTTCCATTTCATGCAAGCGTGTTTTTACTTTCAGCAAGTGTGTTTCCATTTCATGCAAGTGTGCTTTTACTTTCAGTAAGTGTGATTTACTTTCAAGCAAGTGTGATTTTCTTTATGTAAGTGTGATTTCAATTTCTTTACGTTTGATTTCAATTTGGTTTGATTTTGATTGACTTAATTTGTTTTGTAATTAGTTTTAGATTGCATTAGATTAAACTAATTTTAAAGATAACCACCTAGTACATATAGTACATGTATACCTCATCAGTTTACAAAACCCCAGGGTTGACAAATTAAATGACAGGGATTTAACTAACAATTAGAACACCCACCATTTTGGTGCCATTATCGAGGAAGTATACATAGGTGTTTATTTTGAAGTTTAGAAAACTCAATATAGTTGCATTCATTTTTAGTTGCATGATTAAAAGCATGTCAAAATCATTTTGCATATTAAATTTAAAAAGTAAAAATAAAAAAAAATTGTACTAATTTATGTGTAGAACAGGAATTATAAACTAGTTGGAGCAATTCATAGGCAATTAAGAATTTTCTTCTTTCTTTACTTCGTAATCACATTATCTAAGCAACTTCTATTTCATTCTTTGATTATTTTTAATGTACAATTTCTAACATTAGCATGAATATATTTTTGTTCATGTTACGCACATGGTTACACTGGAAATATGCATACACTTGATCAATTCTTTATTTCTAGTAAGTAGAATAGATGATGTATTTAAGTTTTTTTTAATGTTAGAATTATTTTTTTTTTTAATTTTATTTTATTGGTGCTACAATAAGAGCCACCCATCTCATTAATAATTTGTATGAGGTTGAAGAAAGAGAAGGAAAAAAGAAGAATATAGAGTTTTGAGAGCCACGATCTGAATTTAGAGATCAAATCCTTGTGTTTTGTATTTTAAATTCTGCATTCCTGAATAAATATCTTCAATATTGTTGAGTATGCTCTCTTATTACACTCTCTATGATCTGGAAGATCGGAAAAGACAATTGAACAAAGTTAGTTTTAGAAGTTTGTAATAAAACTTAGAAAAGAAATCTAAATTCACAATTAAAAGTACAATTACAGACCTTTAGAAAGCTCAAACATCCAAATGGATGCCTCCAATGGATCCATCACTGTTGAAAACCCCTGTTTTGACTCTTTTTTCACCTCATTTGGTTAACAATTGAGAAATATATGACTGTTTTAAGATTCTACACAATTTTGCTTTTAATGAGCTTACAAATCGACCCAAACCTAGCAGGTGCGCCCGGAAATCAGGGACGACGCAAAAATCTAGCCTTCCCAACCTGCAGATGAATTTGTAGAAAGTTTAAAACTACTCCTAAATTCTGCACCCATGGTCATATTGAGTTGCATGGGACAAGGGCTAGAGCTTAGCCCCGACCCCCTCTCCAAAAGGGCACACGTTTTAAACTTAAAACATAAATTTTGGCTTTCATTTCACATCAAACATGGTAGTGTGATTGGTGACCAACATAAACTTGCCACATGTCAACCAACCAACCAGTGACAAGTGTCAACCTCACATTGGCCAATGAGGCATAGTCAACTTGCCACATCAGCGTACAGACTATTGACTAGGCGTACCTGCAAACTCAAATTTTTAGTTTTTTTAGTTGTTTCATAAAACTATCAGAACATGATTTCGGGAGCATCCGAAGTCGGATTTTAGTGAAACAAAGTGCCTTGGATTCAGAAAGATGAGATATATGCTTTGGAATTAGTTTCAATCTTATCTAAGAATTTTGAATTTTGAGCATTTTCTTGATCCACGGGATCATGGACAAGAGTGGAATGCTAAATAAAAAGGAAAAATGTAGTTGCAAACTACAACCTGCATAAAAAACTTGCAAATATTAAAAATCTAATTGAAATAATTAAATAACCCACCATATGAGTCTAATTACAGGTTTCAAAAGTGGCAAAGCAATGCAACAATCTATGTTTTTGGTAGTTGCAGAATCGACACAATTCAGTAGCTTATGAAAAAATTGGTTTATGATCTATTATCAAAACATTAAGCGTATGGAGAAGAGGTCTCAAGCTCAAAACTAGTAAGAAACAGGTAAAAATGCATTTAATTTTTCTCGAATTTGTTCCTTGAATTTGTTCTATTATTACTATTTCTAAGTTTTTTTTGCGTATATATCAAATGAAGAGAGACTGGTCACCTCTCTATCTCTCGATAGACTTATATTTTATTTGAGAAAAAAGTGTGTAGTCTTTGCAGGTTCCAAGACACGATGAAAGAAGATCACTATATGCATGAGAAGACCAAGTTTCTTTCTGAAGAACATGATCATTTCATGCCAAATCAGATCCATTACACCATTGCTACTAAAAAAAATACCAATTTTACCAACACTACTCATTTTCAGCCTACATACAATCCATAATTATCCATCTCCCTACTACTAAAAACTCATTTCCTTCATAGTTGTCATACTTCTCTGCCTCATTTTCATTCACTGTTAACCCATAATCAAAGTCATTCAACTCCCTTACAAAGCTAAGTCACCCCATTTTCCTCTTCATTCATGTCAAATAAACCTTGCTCCAATGCAAATTTTCCATCCATAGTCCTTCAAATTATTATTGTACACTTGTGTTGGATGATGGAGGATTCATTAAGGCCTTCCTTCTAACAAGTTTTGACTCATCGACTCCAACACATCATCTGGGATCAAAACTAGAGATCTTTCAAGTACCTTAAGGCTTTCACGGCTTAACAACAAGATCTCTTGCCAATAAACAATGGGAATACATCCATGTCCCCTATTTGTCAGATCTTCTAGGTGACTCGACTTCGACACATCTATTTGTACCTAGTAAGATGTACTTAGGCATCTTGACTCTCATTGAAATAAATGGTAAGTAGTCTTGTGTTGGTTAATGGAATTCATTAATGTCCAGTAATCCAACAATTTATTTTCTATGTTCAACATTGACACATATATTCACATAGATAAGAATTATGCCATCAAGCAGGAACAAATGAAGACTACATAATTTCAGCCATTTGCAGTAAGACTCAACTCAACATCCATAGAAATTCCAATCTCATCCTCAATTCATACAACCAAGGGAAAGAAGAAGCAGATCAAATCCTTTTACTTCATATTCCATGATCCAACAGAAGAAACCGCACTCTTATATATACATAACTTGTCCACTTTTCAGGTAAGTGAAGGTGTGCAATTTTCTAATTTTTAATCATGCAATTCCTTTAAATGCTAAAATTGTGATTTTGGAAAATCCCTCATCACATTCGTATTCATTCATATTCATTTCTCATTTGCAAGAAAACTGAAAATACATTTAGTTGGGGGGAAGGGAAATTAATATTTCATGTCACATGTCGCCTGTCAAATTTCATTTCATCATAACCAACATATTTTCACAATCAACTATTATTGCATTTTGATTCAAAAAGTTTATATGTTTTGCGATGATTAATTGATCAAAACATCAAATAGTTGACAACTATGGGAATTCTAAATGTCTTCAAAGTAATTTGATGCAACAAATTAAAATAAGTATTGTTACACAAGACCCAATACTCAAAAAATTTGGTTGTCACATAGGAACTAACCATAAAAAATTATGTTGTAATCAAATGATTTCAAAGTATACTTTGCAAAAAAAGAATAAAGTTATCAAATGATATCATAATGCAAAGTTATTATTAAGAAGATCAACTTCTGATTAAGTGAATCAATGCAATCGCATGAGGAAATGTAACAATTTTAGTTGGGGGGTATGTTGGGCCTCAAAAATGTCATCCACTTTCACCTTAATGTCTGTCATTTTACCCTCATTCTGTAACTGTGTAACTACATAACCCTACATTAAGTAACCATTTTCATGATCATATGGATTTAGCATTATATTTTCCAAAGTCATTTATTTTAAGTATTTTAAGTGAATTTGTGATTAAATATTATAAAATTTACATGTTTTCATATATACATGAAAGTGGTATAATTTTTGTGATATTGTAGGCCTACTTGGAGCTTCTAGAAGAGTCCTACTTGGCCTCCTAACTACAAATTCGAATTTCAAGTTCCAACTCATGAAGATTTGTGGAGTAATTATAGAAGATGAGGATAATTATCTATGCATATTCAAAGGAGAAGAATCATGGATGAGAATATTTTGAGAGGATGTGTATCCCACATTTTTAGGACATTCGTTGTAACCCCATGAGATAAATGTGGATTTAGGAGAGATTTGAGGGATCTGCATTTAATGATCAGTTTTCCTCGGTTTTTGTATAAATAGGGGTGCATCCTTCAAAGGAACCCATCTATCTATCTATGTATTCTATTCTTCCAATCAATAAAATAGTTCACTCCATGATTCTACAACATATTGTTACTTTGAAGATGTGATGGTAATTTGGTGTGCTTGTTGAAGAATGGATGGCCCCCACCAACCACAATTTGCACATTTTTGTACATATTGGTAACATAGTATAGTTTTGTTATTTCATTTCTTTTCATGCAAGTGTGTTTTTACTTTCAGCAAGTGTGTTTCCATTTCATGCAAGTGTGCTTTTACTTGTAGCAAGTGTGTTTCCATTTCATGAAAGTGTGCTTTTACTTTCAGTAGGTGTGATTTACTTTCAAGAAAGTGTGATTTCCTTTATGTAAGTGTAATTTCAATTTATTTATCCTTGATTTCAATTTAGTTTGGTTTTGATTGATTTAATTTGTTTTGTGATTAGTTTTAAATTGCATTAGATTAATCTAATATGAAATATAACCACCTAGTACATATAGTATAGGCATACCTCATCAGTTTATGAAACCCCCGGGTTGACAAATTAAATGACAGGGATTTAACTAACCATTAAATCACCCAACAAATATCCATGCCAATGACAGCACATAACGATAAAATCACATGAATATAACATGCATCTAGAAATCAACAAGGAAATCACACATGAAACCTATTAACTGTAAAGCAATCCAGTTGTAATTGTTGATCCAATTTTTCTCTTGCGCTTTTTAGCTTTCATTTTCCTTCTTTATAAAATTCAAATGTATGCCAAAGTGCTCCAAGAATTATCCAAGATTTCTCTAAGTGTGCAAGATTATGAGAGAAAGAGAAAATGGAAGAGAGCTCAACCCAAAACTGTCAAAAGCTCTAGCAACTAATCCTCAAAATCCTTTTTTATCAATGAGGCTTCTATTTTCTTCATTTTTCCTTCAATTTCCCTCTCATGCACATTTTTGTATCTTCACCTTCCTTTTCTCCTATTTTCCTTTATTTCTCATAATTAAGTGCCAAATATTTCCACTTTTCCTTTGCCAATTTCCATAGCCATAAATTAATCCCAAGAGATACCTATCACTTTATTTTTCCCAACATTCATCTTGGAATATGTGTCCCATGACCTTGGTATCATTTCATTTACATGGAAAATCAACCAAGGGATGTTACATAGGGTATCCCTCCTGGTAAGAATTCCACTATGGTGGAGCCTTGGTGGTGACCGAAGGTGGTAGTGGGCACTGGTATTGGGATTTTTTCGTTTTCCCCTATTGTGTTGGAGTGTCTTTGGGATCCATTTGGTGGCACAATAGTGACCTTGTAAAGCACCGAATAATGGAGGGTGGTGTACCTTTGGTGTTAGTGTCTCAAAATCCCTCAATGCATGATGCGACAAAGAGGGAGAGTGAGGCGCAATGGTGCCCCCCATGGAGGCATGGTGGGTCGGGGTGGAAGGGTGGGTGTAGTTGAAGGCACAGGAGGTGAGGATGTGGGGTTGGATTGTGAACTGGCTCATGAAGGTCTTCCAGGTCCTATTCTTGCAAAGAAAACTCCATCTCTAGAGTCAATGGACAAACAATTGCGACATATAATTGCACTCTTAGTAGATCTGTGACGATAACAACACAAGGACCAAAATGATACAACTGCCTTCCTGCAAAATATTCAACATAATCAATGAGACTTACTAGACAAAATGGATTCTCTCTGAAGGATTCAAAGATGCACACATGAAAATTTAGACCTGTTGGAAGGCGAGATTGATCATCTAAAGTTCCATGCACATGGGGATCCTAGACCCCTAGATCACTTTAATGTTAGGCATGCTACAACCCCTCACTAAATCAATGATGATAGTTGGATTCATTTGTATTCTCTTTATCCTTTGGAACCTCAGTGCTTTTTGTATGAAGTGTCACTATAGATTTTGGCATATGACTAATTGTTTTTGTCTATCTTTCTTGACCAACAAATCTGGTAAGGGTGA
Source organism: Pinus taeda (assembly GCA_000404065.3). Lineage (NCBI taxonomy): Eukaryota > Viridiplantae > Streptophyta > Pinopsida > Pinales > Pinaceae > Pinus > Pinus taeda. Next base: position 7,574 of record APFE031200890.1, on the reverse strand, counting down.
GGCCAAGAGAGAAGGGCTTCCAAGGAAAACATTATGTAATTTTTTGATGCATTAATAGAAAAGCCCTAAATGACAAATAAAAAAATATGATTACTTTTGTTTTTATTTCAAGTTTACCTTAACCACCCAACCAAAATTGATAAAAAATAATAATGTAGAATTTTTATTTTAAAATAAGGTTTTTTTTTAATTATTTTTTTTACTAAGTAAAAATGTTTACACGACAGGACATTAAAACATCTCTTACATATTGGGTTGGAGATCTTAGCACAATTATAAAAATAATTAATTTATAAGTTAAACATATATACATTTAAAAATACATGGAACAAGATTCTTAACCATGGAGATTTAGGACCACTTTACCATGGATATTATTAATCTATAAATAAGAATTATTACAATACCACGGGAAATACCATGGTTTATCAATACAACATACTGAGAAACAAAAATAACTCACATATAACATTTTTTAAAATTAATTAGTGTAATTAAAAGGGTAAAAAGAGCATAACTACTTTGGAGAAAAAATTCAACCTTTGATTTTTGTATACTATTATGAAAATTCTAGAATATTTCATGGAGCTTAAATCACTACCATCCACCTAATAATTACTGATAATTAAATTAAAATTCTAGAAGCCCAATTACAAAATGTGTCTATTGGCATAGTTATTTTGATGTCTTTATTTTTTTTTAGTCTTAACTAGCACAATCATATAAATTAAATGGTTGGTAAATGTAGATAGGTATCAATCCACCATAAACATTAAAACACTTACTTCATTACACATTTCAAGTTACTAAAATTTAAAAAAATCATAACAACTAAACTAGCCTAGATCCATCTTAACTCTGGATTTGTCAAGCACTAAGATCCCTTTCCTAAGTTAAGATGGATCAAGACAAGTTTAATTTCGATACATTTAGAAACACATTTACATGGAGTATAGACCACCTTTAAATTGGTTATATTCCACATGAATACCATGGGTCAATAATGTAGGGTCATATTTGTTTTTGTAAGCTTAGTAGGACCTTTCATTCATTCATTTTCAAAGCAAGTTATATCCATAAAAGACATTATGTGGCCTCAACTTGCCCATTGGGAAACCAGGTTTGTCGGTCATCGGAATGAATTATAAGTTGTCCAAAATATGAGGTTCTTAAGTTTGTCATACCCAACCTTATAGGCCTGAATGTCTAGAAACTACTTCACCCTTAACATGATAATATAAGTACTACTAATCGGCATATACATAATCAAAATTTTTCAAAAAGGAAATATCTAAAAATTAGTTATCTAAGGACTCCACTAGAGCTGGGTCCTTTGCATTGGAACATGGTAATTCATATTGTGGAAGGCATGGAATATGCTTCTCAATACATCCTAGACAGGGATTCTGTCGCTGAATTTGAAATCAAACAAGTTGGGATTCCCTCTGAATTTCCTGAAATCGGGGATCAACTTTGATGGAATCTGTTGCATTCATAATAGCTTTGGCTATTATTCTCTTTATCATCCAATAGAGATGGAGTGTCTTCTTGTACTGGGTGATCCGACCATGGGTGTCGCCTGGATCAAGGACCAACAAACTCCATTCCTCCATGTGAATCTCCTATTCATCCCGTTGGTTGAGGTTGGCCTCCCAACCTACAATCATTTGTCTTACCTACTCAGGAGTACTTGTTGTATATGCTTGGGTCATGGTGGTGATATGTTGAGCATCCAATTTTCATTCAATTCTCCTCGGTGGCTTCCATGAGGATTCTCCTCGTCCTCCCCGGGACCCACTCTTTCGACTGTGCCTGACGGGCATTTGCCCCTGGATGGCCTAACCATTTCTGTCAACCTCCTTTGAGTTACACTATACTTATCTAACCAGACCGCCAATCAAACATAGGCCCTCGGCTCATAGACTAGGAAGTCTCTCCAATTAATGAGACCTGATATATTTAAATATAACAAGAGAATAAACAAATAATATTAAACCAAGTCCAAGTGAAAGAAGAGTAGGTCATGATGACCAAACTCCATTGGCTCTTTCTTCCCATTACCAGCACCATGTTCGCAGACTTCACATGAAATAGACATAAGCCAGAGAGGGTTTGTCTCCACTAGATGGCGGAGCTACCCATTGGCTCCTCAAGCCACTTCCCATATAAAAATACATCAACACATTGCAATACCAACAACAACAACATGTAGAGAATAATCACAAGCCATTTTAACAAAATATGGAAACGTCCATTCCAACCAGGTGGTAAATTCTTCCCACACTAACAAGGAACCCAAATTAAACCATACATTCCCATTTGAGGAAGTAAGATACCATAAGAAATAGATATTCTCTTGGAAACAACTATTTTAAGATAAAATTTAGACACGCAGACATGCTCATCAGATAGACAAACAATACCAAGTTGCACAATCATCCATTCATAGGAGGGGGTGAATATCTTACAGGCAACATTCAGAATAACAGTTTGTCATGGGGAGGGATGAAGGAAAAGTAAAGAGACATACCCTGTTACCAGCACCATGAATCTAACCCAAATGGCCTGCCACAGACGTTGCCTCCCTACGAAGCTTGCCACTAGAAGGGAACCCAAGTTCCTCCTCGTAACTCTCAAGACCTCACTATACCATAACTCAACTACATGAAACATGTACAAGCATTCACCACCTTGAGGTTTATTGCTCAAAGACAATTAACACCTTACTTAGTTCCTCCCAGGCCTCCTCCCATCACATTAGCCTGATCTCACATGCCATGCACCCACTGGAGCTGCCCTTCATTATTTTCTTCCATCTAATCATTATTAATGGGAGTCCCAAGTGGGACGGTGAACTGGAACACACCCCAATTGGGGTTAGGGTCATTGTTATTTTTATTTTTATTAGTTTACTATTTTTGTTTACATAACATAACATTACAACATCTCTTCCATATTGGGTTGGAGAGTTCCTCTTGGTTCAATTACCAACCTAGTTCCATCTTAACTTTAGATCTACCAAATGTCGATAGGGATCAAATATATTTTTATAAAAGAGGTTTTCATCTCAGGAGATTTGATCCTTCTCGACGCTTGGTAGATCTAGAGTTAAGATGGATCTAGGCTAGTTTAATTTCCCCCTTTACATAGGTTATATTCCACATGAATACCTTGGGTCAATACCATGAAGTTATTTATATTTTAAGTTTATTTCCATATAAATACCATGGGTCACTACCATGAAGTTATTTTTATTTGAATGTTATTTATTTTTGTTGGGTAACACTCACATTGTTATTTATTTTTTATTTTTTTGACCAAGTAAAAATGTTAACAGGATAGGAAATTACAACATCTCTACCATGTTGGGCTAGAAAGGGCCCCTAGGCACAACCATTTTTTTAATTATTAGAATAATTAATTTATATGTTAAAAATATAGACATTTAAAAAAACATGGAACAAGATTCTTAACCATGGATATTTACTCTATAAATAGGCTTTATTACAATACCATGGGCCAATACCATATCTTATCAAGACCACAAGCCCAAAAACCCATAGCTCACTTTATTATATCACACTTGTTCATTTGACATTTTCTTTTAAATTGATTAATTTAATTAAAAGGGTAAAAGGAGTATAGTTACTTTGGAGAAAAAATTCAACCTTTGATTTCTATATACTACTACGAATATTCTAGAATATTCCATAGAGTTTAGATAATTACCATCTACCTAATAATTATTGATAATGAAATTGAAATTCTAAATGACTAATTCCAAAATAGACACTCCTATTTACATAATTATAAAATAAAAGAAGTGATTAAAAAATGGGATTTTTTGTTGGAATTTGTAGACATGAGAAATAAATTTACTGGGAGGAAAACTTAAACAACCAACAACAATTACAAACATTAAACATACTAAAGACAATATTTACCCTAGGAAAAATTCAACTATGGAAAAACCCAACTAAAGTAATTCCAATAGTCCTTGGCCAAAACCCTGGCTAAGCCAACCAACTGAGCCTTCACTCCTCACCTCCCTAGCACCCTTACAATAATATATTCCAAACCTTTTAAAATATTTATTACATGCAATTGATATGAAAATTACCATGAGAAACCAAAAAACCATGGGTCCAAAACTACTACTATTGACCCAATCAACTTTGACTCTTTTCTTGAGTCAATTTTACCTAATAATCCCCCTTTAAACTTTAACTTGGGATTTCCTTGACTAAATCTATCCAAACTGGCCAAGTGAGTCAGCCATACTCGCTCTAGCCCTTACCCCCTTAATTTTTTTACCCAAGGTGTTTGTTAACTTGGCATGCACCTATCACGTAGGTTTAACACCAGACTTTATTGGAAATTCCCCATGGGTATGCATGCCTTACCTAGTCTTACAATAGTATGCCCATTTGCATGCAATACTCTCTCACATGTATGCTTCCATACTCTCTCGTTGACACGCTCCTAACCTCATGCTCTCCTCTCCAAAGCTAATATTCATGGCCATCGAAATGTTATCTTTACAAAGGCAACCCTTCTTGCTTTTGATCCAATGTTGCCAATATTTCCGTAGTTATTAACAGATAGATCTTTGTCCACCATTGCTAGATAGGGTTTGGGTGTTATCTTTGTTAGCCATAAATATCGTGGGTGTTCCTAAGGGCAGAGATTGGAGCTTGATTTTCTGTTAGGTCCCTATAATACTAATGATTCCCCCATTACTATTGTATTTGTATCCCTTATTAATATTGTTGTGCCCCTATTGTCCCCATATTGTTATTACTGTGCCCCATAGAATCCCTCTATTGTTATTTTTGTGCCCTTATATTACTATTGTTAGGTCAGCTTGGTTATATTATGACTCCTTAGAATCCTATATATAGAAAGGAGGTTTTCTCATTTGAATCATCCAAGAATTGTTCATTTATGTAATGCAAAGGAGGTTACCCCCTCAAAGAGGCTGAATTCTAAGGCGTTGATCTATCTTTTCTATCTTTCTGTGAGCTAGTTTCATAACATTTGATATCAGAGCTTTGGATTCTAGGGTTTCACTGCTCCAAATAGGTCATCATGGCATTTTCTATATAACTATTTTTCTGTAAAATTTCAAAAGCGAAAAAAAAAACATATTTGAGACGAAATCACGTTGAACCCTGGGTCCAAATTTCAAAGCTTTTCGCACTATAATGGTAGAGATATGATATGAGGAAGTTGGTCTTTTTGCAGACTCCTGAATTACATTCCAAATAGGTGACCTTGGGAAAATCATCATAACTTTTGTTTTGAGCATCAGATTTCAATTTCGTAAGAATTTGCAGAAAGAGGATGGACGATAGTTCCCTGTACATATTTTTTAGACCCTAAGGTCAAAACAGTGACATGTGGCACCTCATACAAGTTCACTCTTCTAAAAAGGTATATAATCAGGTCATCTTGGGAGATTTTGCATAACTCTTTCTTGGAGAATCTAAATTCGCTCAGACTGGTGGCATTGGAAAGAGGACATAGAGGGCTACTGTATGTCACAATTTCAGAACTAAAAGATTCGAAATTATAGAGATACATCATATTCAATATCGAGTGCCTACAAAGTGAGAAAAGGTGTGTATTTTTTTAATATTTTCATAAGCTTGGTTTAAAAGATTAGTTTGAAGGAATTCAAAGGGAATAGTGAAGAATTATTATTGGTAATTGATGCCCCGAAGAAAGAAAATGGAAACATCTAGTAAACAACCTAAAAGTTGTAGCATGACTCATGAAGAAGAGGAAGCAATGTTACATGATATATCAAAATTACAAGACCAAGTGCAACAAATGTCACTCTCACAAAAGCTAATAGAAGCTAAGAT
>APFE031200882.1:22213-33068 GCA_000404065.3 Pinus taeda | reverse complement strand
TAAAAGTCTGTGAACTTTTCTCTACATGAAATAAACTTTTCTCTGCATAAAATTCCGTGAACTTTTCTCCACATGAAATAAACTTTTCTCTGCATAAAAGTTCGTGAACTTTTCTCTACATGAAAGAAAATTTTATCTTCATGAAAGTGTGTGAACTTTGCTGCACTATAATTTATAATCTGAGTGATTTTCCATCAAGGACAACACTTGTCTCATAATGCCAACAATGACCATCTAAGTCTTTAGAGAGCTGAATGCTCTAGATTGAGTAATTGATTTGTATGAGGAATACGTTTTATTTTTCCTGAATTACACTTGAATCTAAAGAAACTACAACCCAATGGAATAAATGGAATGGAATAAAATTTAGTTGACATCCAACTTACGTTTCTTAATTGGTTGGTACTCTAAAGGCCTTCACAACCCAAAATCTTCAAAATACATTCAAAACACAAAATCTTGAAAATAGAATGAAAATAACATGTATTGGAATGAGAAAAACATGCATTGCAAAAGAGGCATTTAGAAGAAGTTTCAAATATAATGAATCCTAAGAAAAACCTCATAAAAGATGAACAATGTTGTAAAATCCCACCATAATTGGAATAGAGGAGGTTAACTCACAGAAAGAAAAATTCATGAGTTGGAAGTTCCAGGTGCTTAAGACCAAAATAATAAAATACTTTAAATAAAGGAGAAGGAATATAGTAAGATGAGTATATGAATTACCTTTGAAACCAAATTTGTTTATAGTGGTGTAGGATATAGTACAACACAATTTGTTAGTCACTAATTATGTAAATCTTATGAATGGGAAAATATTCTTTTAACTTAGGTATTACGTATTATGTATTAAGCTAATGAATTCTTTATTGTCTTTACAAATTTGTAATGAGCCAATTATTTACCTCGTGATCAATTTTTGTCATTTAATAACCTCATACATAATCCCAATTGCTAATAATATTACATATCAATCTTACTTAAGTTGCGTTGTTACACCTTTTGTGAAACTACTAATTAAAACCATCCATATTTGGTTGATTGGATTTTATATTTTTATGAATGAATTTGAACATTATGTATATATTTGTGTTAATGGGGTTACTTAATTAGATTGTCTAGTTTCCAAAATGTTCATGGATAGGAGCAAGTTATTTTTTTTAGGATAGTTGTTTTCCTGCTAATCCATTTGCTTTCCAGTGTTTAGCCAATGTCCAACCTGACAGATTAGACATGGAGCACCTTTCCATCCTTCAATATCTTATGGTGTTAAAATGCCTTGGAAAATGATCTTCCTAATAAAATGGGAGCCACTTCGTAAAACAAAGGGATGACCCTCCTGTGCACCTGGGACACTTGGTTGAGGCACCACACAGAGGATGCATAGCGTGGGGAGAAAATATTGCATTCAATGGCATGGTTTATTGTCGTATTCATATCTTCCCCTTTTCTTGTTGATGGGCATCATGGAATACACATATTTATTTGGTAGTTATGAGGGTAGAGATGACCCTCTGAAGCTCAAAAACACGTCATATCTCCATGCTCTCCACATTCCCACTACCATTTAGAAAGAAACAGATTAATTTTTTGCTCAAAAACACCTCATATCTCCATGCCTTCCACATTTCATTTCCATTCAGAGAGAAACAAATTAATATGTTAGCTTGAGAAGGTGTAAGTCAGGAAAATTTATATGGAGCTACCCAGCTTGGATGTTAAGACTCAAGCATTATATGGAGAATTTGACTAAGTGCATCATGGAGTGCTTTACGTGGAAACTAGATACTAAGTGCATCATGAAGTGTTTTACGAGGGAAATGAGACACTTTTGGTTTGGGCATAATTTCAATTAGTAAACCAGACATACAATGCGTAAATCCCTACCAAGTACCATATCCACCACCACGTTTGAACCAATTGAGAAAATATTAGTTGAACCAATTGAATGAATCCCTTAATCGCTTATAATAGAAAGGTCACCTTAGGGAAATAGTAAGCCTAATTCTTAGTGTTGATTGTGCCCATTGAATATAATTTAATTTTTAAAAGTGATTATTAATTAAAAAATTTTTATTAAGATATTATTTAATTTAAATAGATTTAAAAACAAATTCAAACACCCTGTGTCTGTCAGTGGCTCCCTAAAAAAATTGCGCATTTTTTCCAGCCAGCCACCCATTCAACTGGCCTGTTGCTTGCCCAGAAAACTGTGCAGTTTTCATGAGTAGTCACCCAGTTGCCCACCATCCCGCTCAGCTCAGAAACTATGCAAGGATGTTTAGCAGGCCATCCTCCCATCAAATGCGTTGTTTTTGCCAACGGACTCTAGCAGCCCACTGCTAGCTCCCCAGAAAAATTGTGCAATTTTTCCAAGCAAGCCTCATGCGGCCCCCTGCCAACTCCCAGAAGAAATTGCGCAGTTTTTTCTACCAACCCCTTTGTTGCCTGCACTTATTCCCTCAAAAATTGTGCAAATATTTCATCTAGCCAATCCAAATCCCGCAGATAGTCACTACTGATCCAAATTGCCCATCCAAGTCTCCTAGTGACCTCTACACAATTTTCACCGACAGTGCTCGGAGCCCACATCCCAGCTTGAAATCTTCCTTGCACCGTTTCAAGTTTCTTATCCTCTCTCTCAGTCACCTACATCTAAAACAAAAGGATAATGCATCATGGAAGACTAAGATATTTTTGGATTTGATATCGTCTCGTCATGAGTGATTGTAGATATAGGTACATGGATGAGACATGACGTGGTGACAAACGAGATGAACAAGGAGAGCACATGCAAGGATATTTGTTCACGAATAGATGAACAAGGAATTCATGTGAGGATATTTGTTCGTAAATGGATGAATGAGGAATGCGTGCAAGGAGATTTGTTCATGAAGGGATGAATACATGAAGCATGTCAAAGTACAAGCGAAGGAGGAACATGGACATGCAAACATCAAGCAAACAACAAGACCATCGAAGACTCCACACACCTTGTCATGTGAAGGTGAAGCTATGATACACCAAGAGCATATCCATCACTCAGCAGCATAGTGGCTCGACATGAACACCACCACCAGCATGAACATACCAGCACTGTCGTGTCAATTCGTGTCATGAGTCATCTCGGCCACATCACTACTGTGGGCCATACTATTGTAAATCAATGTAATGTAACATGGAAGTCTAAGAGACCCACATGTAAATCTAAAGATTCATGTAAAATTCAAGAGTCATGTATGTCAAATAGTCATGAGGGAAGTCGAACAGTCACAAGGGCGAGTTTTACCCTTGGCTATCAATACCCCTCATTTGTACATGAAATAGATGTTTCACCTTGGATCCTCCCACATAGCCTTGAGAGTCTCTAATATTTTCTTTGAGGAGCGAGCAGTGGCTCCAACAACCCACTTATGAGTTTATTGATGTATGGTGTATTGATGTGTCTTGGAACTTTCCCTTAATTCAAAATCCTGATAACACAGCAGCACGTTTTCACACATGTATTATAATTGTTTGTAAGACTATTCTTTGAACACTTGTAATTCATGTTGCTTTAACCTATGTTAAGACAGTTGAACTATTTCAGTTGTTCTAATACATATGCTTATGAAAATGTGTTGTATAGCTTGTTAACATTTTATTTCTCGTGTGGGCTACCTCACCGGACACTAGACAAAACCATTCCCATAAACTTGTTATAACGATCATCGTACTCATGTGGACTATTCTGTTGGGTGTTGTACGTGCTATCCATTCATTGTGTGTTTGTGACTACTGCGTCCGTGTGCACTATACTGCTGGAATCTTCACATGTCCTGCTGTGTTGTGTGTCTCTGACAGAGTTGGGACTCTTCCCTTTCGACTAGAGACTCACTTCCACCCTCTCCCTTTACGGTGAAAGAACCTTAACACAAGTAACACTATCACTCACCACACAAGTGAACCTCACTGTTTGAAGACAAAGCATACCACTTTCACATGCTAATAAGAAAGAGCTAAGGCATATCTTTAAGATAATTGTAATTAGTTCATCGTAACAGATGGGACTCCTACACCAAATAGTGTGAAGTCTAGTTGGGACTTCATACCGGGGAGATCCCTTGAATGTTGGCAGCTCTAGCACCGTCAATAGTAAGATAGCAATATATCCTTCCTCGGAGTAGTATTGGGAGATCCTTTGATTGATTTTACTTTCCTTGACTAGAGAGGTAGGCGTAGGTTACCAAGTTATAGTTTTTGAACGAGACCCAGAGCAAGAACTAGAATTCAAGATAACAACATAACTAGGTTAGAATAGTTACAAATAGAGAAAGACCTATTACAGATAGAATAGTTATATATGCCTATTTATTGAGATTTAGATTATGGAACCTTTTGTAATATATAAACCCAAAAAGAGTTAGATTCTCAACAGTGAGATCCTGATGCTTATGACCTTTTGAGTCTTCAGAGAGTTGAATGCTCTAGATCGATATCAAGACCAAGATCGAGTAATTTCTCTGTATGAGAAATAGTTTTCATTTTCCCTTAATTACAACTAAATCTAAAGAAACTACACACCAATGTAATACATGGAATGGAAGAAAATTTAGTTGACATCCAACTTACGATGCTTGATGAGTTAGTAATCTAAAGGCCTTCACAACACAAATTCTTCAAAATACCTTCAAAATGCAAAATCTTGAAAATAGAATGAAAATAACATGTATCAGAATGAGAATAACATGCATTGGAAAATAGGCATTTAGAAATAATTTCAACTATAATGAATCCTAAGAACAACCTCGTAAAATTTGAATGATGTTGTAAAATCCCACCATAATATGAATAGAGGAGGCTAACCCATAGAAAAATCGATGATATTGAAGTTTTGAGCGCTTAAGACCAAAATAATAAAATACTTTCATTAGAGGAGCAGGAAGAGAATATGATGAGTATATGAATTACCTTTGAAGTCAGATTTATTTATAGTGGTGTAGGATATTGTTCAGCACAATGGGTTATTGACTGATTATGTAAATCTTATGAATGGGATTTTGTTTTTTTTTGTTTTTTTTTAAATTAGGTATTAAGTGTTATGTATTAAGCTAATGAATTGTTTATTGTCTTTACATATTTGTCATGAGCCAATTAGTGACCTCGTTATCTTTTTTTTTCATTTAATAATCTCAGACACAATGCTAACTATTGATACTATTACATCTTAATCTTACATAAGTGTCAGTGTTACACCTTTTGTGAAAGTTACTACCAACTAAAACCATCCAAGTTTCATTGCTTGGATTTTATAGTTTTATGAATGTATTTGAACATTATATATAATATGTATGTTAATGGGGTTACCTAATTAGATTGTTTGGTTTTCCAGAATGTTCATCGATAGGATCAAGTTATTTTTTGGGGGATAGTTGTTTTCGTGCTAATCCCTTTGTTTTCTAGTGTCTAGCTGTTGTAGCGGCTACGACCACCCTCCAAAATTTTGCCTTAGGTTCATTTTGGAGCCTCCCTACCAACCATCCTTAGCAGCATGTCTTGCTCTGTCAAGTACATAGGCTTCAGCCGAGTTTCGTCAGCTTGCCAACCTGTGCATTGAACTTCTTTGTCTCCCACCTGGAGGCCAACATTCCGGACTTAGGTAATTTTCTGGCTGAGATGCTCCCCTTGAAAATTGTGCAATTATGGAGGGGAACAAGCCTTCTCTCGAGAAGTTGTGCAATCTTTGTTGGGCTGCCTACTGACCTCCAAAATTGCGTAATCCAGCCAGGCATCCCTCCCTTAGAAAATTATGCAATCCAACCCAACACTGGGCTTGAGCCCAAAAATTTCACAATTCTGGGAGGCAGTACCTACTGATCTTAGAAATTGTGCAATTCCTGAGGGAAAACCAGCCCTACTCAACCCAGAAACTACAAAAATCCCTTTCCTAGGCTTGCAGATTATTGCATGTGCCTTCAGATTAACCGATTCCCTCAGGGACTGAGCAATCCTTCTTTGCATGCATGGGCTACTTTTTCCCAAAAATGGAAAAAAGAAACATTAAAGAGGCATCCCTAATTTTAGGGATCTATTTTGAGTAGCTAGAAGTTACATGAAAAGGCCGTTTTAGAAACGTCCCTCCAAGTGTAAGTGTTGTCTTCTTGATTTCAATGAACACCTGTTGTCATCTTGATGCATGTTAGCATGTAGAAGCACTATTTCAGTTTTTCATTGCATCTCACTGCTGTTGCATGCATCACACTATTTCAACGCTAACAATCACCATTGTGGCGACTCGCTTCACACACATGCTTGTTTTCCCATTTACAGAATCCTAGACTCATTGTTTTCATGATTGATCATTCACTCTTGTTTACACTCGGTCTCGCCATCCATTCCAACCTTCTCATGTTTTCAATCGCCCGTCAACGGGTCTAGGCTGCCTTGGCCTGGACTTTGCCTTACCTGACCAAAAATTTGCATTTTTGAGAATGAAGGCTCTACCTTCATCCCAGAAAATGCACAAATCTGGCCAACATTGGCCTTCAAGATTGCATTGTGAAACTATGGGAGGCAATGCCTTGCTGGCTCCAAAAATTATGCAATGCAGTTTTCTAGTTTGCATGGCACTATTAACTAAAATTGCGCATTGTGCAGTTTCAGTCCTCAGCAAGCCAAGCTAGACTATGCATTGCATAGTTCCAACAATCATTCAACCTCTTGACATCTCAGACTGTGCCTTGCATAATTTTGGCATTCAGTCTCCCAGCCTCCCGGTGGAAATTACACAATATTCATAATCATTCATATAAGTATGTTGCAAGTAATTCCTCAAGTTTGTTTTGGTTTTCAACTGACAGATTTAATTCCATGTGTGCTTTTATGTATCCAGGTATCATAGGTGTTCGTCTACCTCTCAGTAGCACGGGTACAATGGCCTCCCAGGGAGAAAGGTCAAAGGACACCGTTGAGAGTGCAACTGGAGATGCAGATGAGCGAGTGTCTATGAGCTTACCTATCTATGAAGACACCAAGTTGTTCATAGACAACGATAGAAAGATAAAATGGTTGCGGAATCATAGGGAGTAGCACAATCAGCAGCACCAAAGGGTATCCGACCTGCACGAGACAAAGGCAAGAGGAAGGTTATTGCCAACACAGAGGTGGAGAAATGCTATAAGTTCAAAGCTGATCAACTTGTGATGAAAGAAGCTTTGGAGATTGAGGCTAAGAGGTGACAATGCGACAATAGGATTGCGCAAAGCCAAAGAGACAAACAAAGGATGGAGGAAACAGAGAATGAGTTGCAGGAGTTGAAGCGGCAACTTAGGGAAGAACAGGAGCTGCGCAGAGTAGAGAAGGAAACGCAGTAGGAACAGATCTAGCAAGGGGCACAACACACGTAGACTGATGAAACTACACCCATACAGGATATAGACCCATCCCAACAGTTGGCACAAAGCAGATAGGGTGAGTAGTGATGTCGATTGCATGCACGAGTGTTGAGGAGGGTAGATGTCACTGTGCGCACACATGCAATCCCATCCATTGGTACACTCACCGAGGCGAAAACAAAGAACCAAGTCCGATTGGAACTAAACATGTACTTTGACGAGTTGATGCGCATAGCCACCAACACACACTTGGAGATCAATGCAGATATTATGCATCAGTATGTTGTTGGCCTGACCACAGTCAAGACGATGATGCACATGATATCAAACGAGTTGGACAGAGGTGCCAAATCATTGTACCTAGATGCAACGGAGGCAAGAGTTCATTTTCAACAAGATGTCACCATTGAGCATGTGGACACCATCACAGACTACCAAACTTGGAATCAGTGTATCACCATCGATCATCGCAAGGATGTCGAAGAGTTGGTCTTCCCACTGCTATCTGAGTCTTAGTGATATCTTACATGGCTTGCTCAAGCCTATTTTGTCTCACATGGGTACATTTGTAGATTGGAATGTAACATCTTGTAAAAGTGAAAGACCAAGTGTTGATGGTCGAATGTAACAGTCGTGTAGTAACTGAAGAGTCATGAGGGTAGGTGAAGAGTGACAAAGGGGAATGTCAAGGGTTACCCTGCCATTTGGTATTTATAGAACCTCATAACTCATTATAGAGGCTTTTGGGAGCCAAGCTTCCTATAGGTGTATCTTATAGAAAGATTGGAGTGTATTGTAACAAGACTTGGATTCTCCATAGGGAAGAGCTAGTGTATCTCTTTGGAGGAGTAGGCAGTAGTGACTGTAACATTCTGTTTTCAGAACTGGTGGTTTCTCATGGTTGCATTGTATGATTGGATCTTTCACTCTTAATATAACAAAGCCAACATGTTTCATGCATATGTTGTTAATGTATTTCAACTATCTTGGTTACTCTAATGATATATGTAGTTGTTTTCTTACGCATGTATGTATGGAATCTTTCTATATATGTATGTATGAATATTACTGAGATGTGTTTTCAGTTTAACCATCACTTTGGATCATTGGTTTCCCTGCCTTCTAGCTTGTGATGTATATTTCATCGTGCATTCCCTTTCAAGCTGTGTGTTTCCACAAGTTTCTAAGGGGCGCACTCATCCCCCTATCCATGTGTTAGAACCCTTCATGCACCTTCCTTGGCTTGCTATGCTGGTCACACCCTTCCTACCAACAAGGAAATCTTGCTTGCCTCTACATGCAACCGTGGTCAACGTAGTACCATACGACCCACTACTGGGACTCCTACACTAAATAGTCTGAGGTCTAGTTGGCACTTCTTACTGGGGAGATCCCCTGACATGTTGGCAAGTCTAACACCGTCAACATTTCTAGCACTAGAAGGACAACAAGATGATAAGTTGAGCCCTTACATCATGTTTTGATTCTTCACATACTTGTCATGGATACTGTTAGACTCATCCCTCCGTGATGTTTCTCTAATGCTGAACATCTCGACATCACGATGGAGTTTTTTAATATCTTGGCGGAATTCACGTATGATGGTGAAGAAGAAGAGGCCTGGCCTGAGTACTTACAAGACATCTATGCATTTATTGATGATTTATATGACTTCTCTGATGAATAGGTCAGCTTGCTTCTTTCACGCACACTTTGCAAATCCAAACAACGATGGTGCAGTAGCCTGCCACCCGTAGCATCTTCTCACTTGACCAATTTTTTGATCTCATTGAATCTACTTTCCATCATTTTGATCCAGAACCTCTTGACAAAAAACTGTTAAACAATGAAAGACTCCACAAGAATTGCCTATGGATTTTTTTTATTGCTTCCATGTATTGTAGTTTCAAGTTTCGAAATCCAGATGAAGTTTCAATATCTTTGGGATAAATTTGAAATCTGCCTTAAAAATTCAGTTGATCCTAAGATGAAGTTGAAGTTCAAACCCCACTCAACATACCTCAGTGATGGAGTTTCACAATCACAGATAGACATAGTCATTGTCACAAGTGATTGTCCACCTTCCCCTCATCAAATAACTCCACCACCACAGAGTGATGTGGGAGAACATGTACACATGTCTGTTCAATAGTCATATCCTCCCATCATCACTTCTATCAATTTTCGCGTAGATTTCGTTGCGAAGCCCATGGGTTGTCACATGCATCTGTTACCACAACGTCCCTCTTTGTTTTCTTCTGACCCTCTAGATTGCACTTTTCTTCTGATCCTCTAGATTGCACTATCTTGTGTTCTTTCATTCCTAACTCTACACCTGTTGTGAATGAGGATCAAGCCATCGATGGAAGTTCGTGTTGCGCACACAACCTACGTTGTCATTCATGATGAGTAACACTGGGAACTTGAACATCAACCCACAAAAAAGGATGATCTCCTTCTGTCTGCGCCTCCTCAACTTTTTCCTAACCTCTTCAGTGATTCTTATATCTATAATTTTCCTTATGCAAATCCACCAACATATGCACCCATTATTGATCATTCGTAGAACACACCAAATGTTAGTCCATCATTCAACAACAGAGAAGATAAATGATTAACTGAAAATACACTTGGTTCTTCATCTTCTTTTTCCGGAAATGCAGAGGGTGAACATTCTTTCTTTTCATCTACCCCTCTATTTGATTTATCTAATCATGAGAATGGCAACGAAATCATTGATTTTTCTAATCGTTGCTTTCATGATCTCTTTACTCTCGTATTCTATCACAATGATGATTCTATCACTGTTGATTTTTCAAAGCCACCTATTTATGATGATCTATCTATTGATGAAGTCGAAACCCCACAGACTGTCGAGGCACCTCATCTCGAGCTGATGGTTATGTTAGGCTCTCACTGTCTTGAGGTTGGTTTCTCTTCCAATCTAGAAATTGTTGAAACACCAAGGCTCCTCATCACTCATTTGTATGCATTAAAGATTAGTCCCACACACATATTTCGCTTCCTCCACTCAAACTACATGATCCCATCGCTCATGCATTGGAGGAATCTTACACATCAAGCACACGTGCACGACGCAAGTTGTCTTTGTTTCTCTCGTTTTCTTGCATGTCATAGTCAAGAGAATGTGTATGATTAACATCTGCATGAAGTGTCACACAACACCATGGTAAGTCCATGGATTAGATGTCATCTGCTTACACTCAATTCTGTTTTGTGTACGCATTTAAACTCAGACTGTGTTTGTCTTCATTGTTATATATTTCATGTTTGTTGGTACACACAACTGTGATGTTTGTGAACCATTCCTTCACCAATATGGGTCAACCAATGTGCCAGTGGTTGCATTGGAAATATCACTTCATGTGATCAAGCATATGCACCATTAGCTTAGGAGTAGGAATAGTGTTTCCTTATTTGCTTGTTTTTGTACTCACTTTTCTTTCACATTTTCTTCT
>APFE031200882.1:0-20624 GCA_000404065.3 Pinus taeda | reverse complement strand
CTACTTTTTTCCCGAAGTAGCAAAAAGCAAAAAGAAAAAGACATCCCTAATTTTAGGGATCTGTTTTTAGTAGCTGGAGGTTACATGTAAAGATTGTTTTAGAAACTTCCCTCAAAGTGTCACTTTTCCCTAGATTTGTGGCATATGCATCATAACCTTGATCTTATCAAAAATAATTTTCTAGACGCTGCAGAGCTCATTCCTCACATTAATCTTACAACTCTAACATCCCACATTGCATCTAGGAGTCTTCGGTACATTCAGCTCAACTTTTTAGGGAAAGTCTGCTTTCCATGTCTTGTGCTACATTTTTGTCACTTTTTGTATTTCTCTTTGTGTAAGTGTTGTCTGCTTGATTTCAATGAATGCTTGCTTTCGTTTTGATGCATGTTAGCCTGTAGAAGCATTGTTTTAGTTTTTCATTGCATCTCACTGTTGTCACATGCATGACACTGTTTCTGCAATCACGGTAATCGTTGGGGCGACTCACTCCACATACATGCTTGTTTTCTTGTTTTCTGAATCCTGCAGTCACTATTTGCATGGATGATCATTCACTCTTGTTTACACTCTGTCTTTCCATGCATTCCAACCTTCTCATGTTTTTAGTTTCCTATCGATGTGTTTGAGCTTCCTTGGCCTAGACCTTGCCTTACCTAGCCATCAATGCACATGTCTGAGAATGAAGGCTTTACCTTCCTCCCAAAAAATGTGCATACCTAGCGAGCAATGGCCTCCAGGCTTGCATTGTGCAATTCTAGGAGGAGGTGCCATGCTAGCCCCATGAATTGGGTAATGTAGTTTGCTAGTTTGCATGTCACTACCGACTAAAATTTTGCATTATGTAGTTTTAGAATTCACCAGACCAGGATGGATGATGCATTGTGTAGTTCCAATAGTTATTCAACCTCCCGATTGCCTAGACTATGCCTTGTATAGTTTTGGTAGTCAGTTTCCCAGCCTCCAGGTGGAAATTGTTCAATCTTCATAATAAGTGACATAGGTATGTTGCAAGTCAGTCCTCAAGTTTGTTTTGGTTTTCAACTGACAGATTTCTTTCCATGAGCTTTTCTATGTGTCCAAGTATCACAGGTGTTCATCTACCTCTCAGTATCACAGGTATAATGGCCTCCCAGGGAGCAGGTTCAAAGGACACCGTTGAGAGCACAAATGGAGATGTAGTTGAGCGAGTGTCTATGAGCTTGCCTATCTATGAAGACACCAAGTTGTTCATAGACAAGTGTAGCAAGATAAAATAGCCACTACATCACAAAGAGTAGCACCATTAGTAGCAACAGAGGGTAGCAAACTTTTGTGCGACAAAGGCAAGAGGAAGGTGCTTGACAGCGCAGAGGCGGAGAAAAGATGCAAGTTCAAAGAAGATCCACTTGTGATGAAATAAGCTTTGGAGATTGAGGCTAAGAGGTGAAAACGTGACAAGGGGATGGCACAAAGGCAAAGAGACATATAAAGGATGGAGGAAACAAAGAAGGAGTTGCAGGAGTTGAAGCAGAAACTCAGGGTAGAACAAGAGCTATGTAGAGTAGAGAAGGAAGCATAACAAGAACAAATCCAATAGGGGGTGAAACAGGCACAAACTGATGAAACTACACCCATACAGGATATAGACTCATCCCAACAACTGGCAGAGAGCATAAAGGGTGAGCAATGATGTCGATCGCATGCATGGGTGTTCAGGAGTGTGGATGTAATTGTTTGAGCACATGCGATCCCATCTGTTGGCACACTCACTGAGGTGAAGACAAAGAACCAAGTCCAGCTGGAGTTGGACATGTACTTCGACAAGTTGATGTTCATAGTCACCTACACACACTTGGAGATCAGCACAGACACTATGCATCAGTATGTTGCTGGCTCGACTACACTCAAGACTATGATGCACATGTTATCAAACGAGTTAGACAGAGGAGCCAAATCAATGTACCCAGATGCAACGGAGGCAAGAGATCTTTTTCGACAGGATGTCACAATTGAGCATGCAGACACCATCACGGACTATTGAGCTTGGCATTAGTTCGCCACCATTGATCATCACGAGGATGTCGAAGAGTTGGTCCTCCCATAGCTGTCCGAGTCTTAGTGATAGTTTGCAGGATTTCTCAAGCCTATTTTGTCTCACATGGGTACACATGTAGATTGTAATTGTTATCACACAAAATTGATCATCTAGCCTTAAATTTACTAGATAGATCGAAGTACACCATGTAAGGCCAATTTTTCGATAGTAAAATTGCTTTCACTGTGATAAATTACTTAGTAAACCACATTTGTAAAGAAATTTATAATTAAACCCATGAGGAATAATTAAATAAATCACTATTTATTTAATTATCTTCTACGAATAATTAATTAAACCATTGTTTAATTAATATTTCTTGTCACATTTGGCCCAGTTATGAAAAATAAACAGATAAATTATTAATTATAATTTTTTTCTAGGAATAACTATTTAGTCACTAATTTATTATTATTCCTTGTAAAAGCTGACTAAATCCCTTAGGAATATTTAAATAAATCATTATTTGTTTATTATTTCGTAACCATATTTCTTGAGATGATAGATAAATCATATATTTATTTATTATTTCTAAATAAAAGTTTAAATACTTTTTCAATATAATAAAATATTCCAAGTGATTATTTCTATAATGGGATTAATAATATTTAATTATTGCTCATTATTTAAGGATACCCTAATATTTTGTTTTAAATAGGAGGGTTTTCCATTCATTACTCACTTTTGATCATTTTCATTGTTGTACTCGCTATTGTAACTTTGATTATTATCATTGTTTCACACCTTTTTCTTTTCCATTTGAGTTCTCATTGACCTCAAATATTTCATTTGTTGGGTTTTACACATTATAGAGGAGAGAGAATCTAGCGAAAAGATGAAGACATTTGAGGATAGCCAAGAACCCATCCCATAGAGGGGGACTAGTAACATTTACTTTTTCCCTTCACATGTGTTGTTTAATAAAATATATTCTTTATATATCTAGTTTCCAATGGACTATTGGAGTTACCCACATTTATTACTATTTCATTTTGTTGTGTAACTATGATCGTGGCATAGATCAAGGCTTTGGCAGGTTTTGTTTCTATCATTTGTTGCAGATCTACAATGTTTAACAGACATTTATATTGTTAAGATTGTTTGTCATCCACAGTATTAGGTGATTTGTTTTCGTACACATATGAGAAGAAAACACTATAACAAAATTGGTGACTCTGCTGGGTTTTTACTTCTAATCGAGAAACCTGGGTGACCTTTAGTTTGCAGCTTAGGCTTTCTTCTTTGTTCAGTCTTAATGTTTTTACTAGCATTCTAACCCTAAATCAATCAAAATTCTAACTTCTGTAAGTTTTCTGGTATTTTCTGCAGGTCACAAGAACTAGCTGCGACGGTGACAACAAATTTCTCTGAGACTTGGCAACCGGGAATCAAGGAGCAGAAATCGCACTTTTTTGCCCCAAAAGTGCAATCTAAAGGTCCAAAGCACACGTTTTGGTCCAGAAAGTGTGATCTCTGAGTAATCAAGTTTGTACCTGCGATTTTTAGGGTTTGTGGGAATTTTTAAGATCTGTTTCTGGGTTTTTCCAAGAGATATCTGCTAGATTGGATGACCATTGTCTACCTCGATTGGTTTCTTAGGAGCATTTTAGCACCCATTTCTAAAGACATCACATCTCACTTTCCTAAAAAAGAGGAAGAAGCTCTCCAAACCTATCTGAGATATGATTTGATTTATGCGTGATATCGTTATGTCTATACTGTCAGACTCGACCTCCCCCATCCTGGTGGTGCCAATGGACCGGGGGCATCTCACACTGTCGACAGTATCGTTGGAGCCATTTCAAATCATGTTATCCTCCACAATGTCCCAAGCTGAGACGATATCGATGGAGGTAACCATAGACCAAGCTTTCAGTTTGGTAGCTAGCCCTACCAAACCAAAAAGGGATCTCTCTATGATCACAACCAATGAATTGAATGGAAAAGGAATAGATTTTAGGCTAGGTATGCTAGGCTTAGGTAGGTCTTGAAAATTTAGGGTTTGATGCTGGATAAGGGAGAAAAACTAGGTAGCTAGGTCAAAGGCTCAAAGGGTTACAACAACAAAGATATAACGGAGCAAGGTAGCAATAATTATGTGATGGATTTAGGGTTTGTCAGTGTAGTCTAGTGTTTGCAATATGAAAAAGGGTTTTAATGAGAATGAGAACATGAATTCATTAAACAAGAAAGAAATTAACACATAATGATATTCCCATAAAAACAGAGTTTTATGCAAAGAATTATATTTATAAACTTCAAGGAAAACCACTGATGAAATAATGAATGGAAAGAGAAGATGAATATATTTCATATAAAGCTATAATAGAGAAAAAAATACAGCACAAACTTACTGCACATGAATTCCTAGATAATAGTTGCAAACTGTATCCTTTGATTTCCAGAAAATGTCCAAGTATAAGCTACAATAGTTCTCTCCTTTAATGTCCAACCTATTATATGACTAAGAAAATGATACATAAAGACCAAGACAACATCTCCTTGCTCTCATGGGTTGAATCCATGAGTCTAGGAACTGCTCCATGAGGTGTTCCAACCAAAACCCTAAAGACTAGGGAGGTTAAAACAACTCCTCCAATTAACTTTGAATCCAACCACTCTCATAAATGAGACTAAATTTACATCAAAATAAATTTAACAAGACTAATTACCCACTGTTACATCATATTTACATTAGGATTAATCAATTACATCATAAAAATCTGAATCCAACTCACCAAACTAGAGAAAATCTGCCACAAACAAAACCGTAGAGAATTTCTGAGAAAACGCAGCGAAGCTGAGGAAAACATAGTGAAATTGGAAAAAGTAGTTTTTGAAGGCCTTCCTGAAGTCAAAATCCTAACCTTAATAAGTCAGTGGAAATATGAGGATGTCTGCTACAAAATGGACTCTTGAGGATCTCAACAAGATTACTCCTAGCCCATCAAAAATCCATTCTCCCACAGGTAATCAAGAAAATGCAACATGACCTCCATCAAGGTGGTTTTTTGATGGTTTTTTTACTTCTTCACCTGTTAAACTCTGTCAAAATTATGTTCCCCCCAGGGAAAAAACTATGTATGGACCATGAGGAATCTATAAATGCAAACCAAACTTCATTTGGAGCTCCCGAACTAAAGCGCAGCATGGGGCACACTGTGTTTTCTCCTCCATGACTATGCTAAAATATGCAAAAATTCTCAAATAACTAAATTTCCTCCAAAAGTCTTCAAAATTGTTATGTGAGGTCACCTAGTGGTATGATGATATGTTGTGAGGGAAGTCAAAATTCTCTATCTTCATTGATCTCTACTGCAATTAGGTCAGCAAAAGTCATCCGCTCTCTTTGTTGTTGAAGTGCTCTTTTGAGGCTTTTGGTCCTTAGACTTTTCCTTGTTACATGTTCCTAATGTTCATCTAAAACCTTTGCATCCATCGCTGCCTTTCTCTTTATATCCTCTTTACTAATATACGCCTCATGATTTTCCAAAAGAGGTTGCTTTACCTTCAACTCTTGATTTTCCTGCTCTAGAAATGAAATCATGAAGTTTGCCTTTGAAACATAACTTATTACATCGTGTTGAAGTGAATTACACTTAGAAACAAATTTTTTTTATCAAACCCTACCACTAACCCTTCATTTCTCGGTTTATTGAATGAAATGTCAGTTTTGATGACTCTAACCCTAATGACGTAATGGTGATAATGAGCTGAACGAAGACCATGGTGACATGACTGAGATGATGATGATGATTTTTTCAATGATGGCACATCTAACTAAGTGGTGCCAATGACTGGAACATGGAAATTTGAAGGAGAAGCAATCGACCTAAAAACACTAGCCAATGACCAAATTTTATTTTGAAAAACTAATGAAATGATAAAATTTGACGTTGAGACCCCTAAAAAACCTTGGTAAAAGCATATTTGATCACTGGTGATAGGCAGATTTAACTGACACTAACACATCCTTCGCCATATACTCAGAAAAGTTATGGCCATCCTCAAGGGGGAACCAGTTCCTCAAACACTTATGCCCCTCCTACTAGAAACATGTTTTTAGCACCAACCAATGCTCAACTTGTCTACCAAACCATTGCCCCTGCACCATATTATCCCATGCACATCCAAGCACTCTAGCCCCTCAAGCATTAGCACCACAGCCTCCGATGCATCCTCAGCCCCGACAGCCACCGCCCCCTCAGGATCAAGTGTTTTCACAGCAGAGTGTGACCAAACCCAAAAGTTCGAAGAAAAAGAATAAGGGGAAGGGTACAAAGGTAACCACGGTAATCAAGGTAATCAACCTAATGAACCTGAGGGAAACTAGCCTAACACCAAAGACCAGCAACATGGCAGTCAGCCCAAGAAAAATAAGGTTATTTTTACTAACAAGCCTTGTGCATGTTGTGGTGTACATGGCCATTATACACATGAGTGTCCTCTCTTACCCCACATGCGCCAAATGTGGGAAGCTCAATCAACTTCTAGAGGTCAATCGCCCATCCAAAAATTTCCTCAAAATCCTACGCCATCTCAATTGACAGTGCTTACAAATCCTTTCCCCCAATAAGGATTTGTTGCTACTCAACATCATCCAGGTCAAGCAGCCCATCCCCCCCGACCTTCTAGTCCTAGTGACTACCAAATCCTCATGATGAATTATGATGAGGTCAATACCTTCGATATCAACTTGCAAACTCGGTCACATCAATATGACAAGCCATCGACTTCGTTTGCCATTGAGTCCAAAACCAAAACATCTACTGAGCCTCTTACGACACCAAACCATTTGTTACAAATTCCTCAACCTAAAGTTGAGGCAATTCCCAAGATCCCCAAGGGGCCATTACGTCGTAACACTGCTTCTAACTGATCTTCCCTACATACGGTATAGTATATTACTTGGCACAATCACTTGCTTCCATGTCGATGCTAGAGGTCCTCCAGTCGTGCCCATCTCAATAGAAAGCTCTACTAACTACTTTGGGCACAGTAGATCCTTCCAATGATCGTTTGTTTGTCTTGCCAGTTGATACATCAGAACATCCCCCATTACCTTCATCCGTTGCTTTCTAGATACCAATCCGAGTCCGCAATGCCATGATCTCTCGATGCATTATTGACGAAGGGGCATTCTCTTGTGTGATGTCTACTGCCGTTTGGAAACAATTTAAGTCACCTGAACTGCCCCCATCCACCATCACTTTGCATGCTTGGGACGGTCACTCCTTCCAAGCTCTTGGCATGTATCACAATTGTCGAGTGACTCTTGTGAGCAGGATTATCCATGTAGACATTGAAGTTATTGACGCCCCTTTATATTACAACATTCTATTGGGTCGTAGTTACACTTATGCCATGTCAGTTGTCACCTCTACCATTTTTCGCAAGATGTGCTTCCCCCATGAAGGGAAGATCATCACTGTCGATTAGTTGAGATACTATGAGCTAGCATCCTTGACCTCCCCTGAGTCCATTATCTCGTCGATATACTACAAAAAATACTCTACCCCTCTCACCGATGTTGCACCCTAAGTTTACAAAGATTTCACATTATTAGGTGCTTTCCCTGGTTCTCCCCCACCTATCTCTAAGCCTAATGCTTTGAGTGTTTGCATGTTACAAGCATCACGAGCTACTCACAAGTAGTCTTGTACATCTGAAAAACAGCTAGCTCCTCAACACCTTGTTGTTCCCACTTCAGCGGAGCCATCTGGATCCACCGACCTAGGACCCTCTCTCTTTGTGGGTGCCTCTCCTATGTTCCCGGCAGGAACTATTCCTTCGGGTCTCAACAATCCATGAGTTGTTCCACTGGGACATTGTCGTGTAGGACAGATACGTTTATTGTTTCTTCCTCCTGGAATCTTTTCTAATCATGTCATGGCTTTTCTAGTCCTCCCTAATATGACTTTTGGGATCCCAGTCTAGTACATTGACCCCCCTGCAAGCACGCCCCCTGGTCAACTAAGACCATATCATACTTTGACCTCGGTTCAACTGGTCCCTACAGGCCTTGCTGCTACTCCAGCTCCACGCAACCTCAACAGAAACCCACTCATGTTGCGAAAGCATGTGGACAGGGGGGAAAATCCAAGAGGAAAGAACTTGAGGACAAGGCTCCCCAAGCTCCTCCAGCCCCCAAAGCCCCAAAGTCGTCACCTCCGTGCGCTTTGTGTAAAGTTGTTGGGAATGCCACCAATAACTGTCCTATACTTCCTCATCTCAAACCTTTGGTTCATGAAACATTTCCCAAGTTTAATATCCCCAAGGTCCAACTTACCTTACTGGGTACAGCCAAGAAACTCAGAACGTTATGCACAAACCACCCTTGTGCCTTGTGCGATCATCATGGTCACTATTCCCATTGTTTCCCTCATCTCAACAAATTTTGCGATTGCATGGAGGCGCTTCGCAAATACAAGACCACTCATAGAGGACCACCTACTCCTCTACTTGTGGATTTTGGTACAACTAGTACATTAGAACAGGGGGAATTTGGTCCCACCTTCGAGATACCTCCCCCCGATGTCGAGATGATAGACTACATGGGCCATATCCTTTACCTGTCTTCATCCTTGAGTTCCTCACAACAAAAAGCTTTCTAAGGTTTCTATGCGTGATTTTATCGAATCTCTTTCGGCAGAATCCCAAGTCCCATGATCAATAGATTTTCCATCTACTACCTCATTGTCTACCATTTTAGATGATGCGTATGTGAACCTCCTTTATGAGGATGATGCACCATGTACCTTCATCGCATCATGTAGTCATTATTCTTCCCGTCCGCCCATCTTTCATTTTGATGAAGACATCATGGAAACTTGGTCTACCCCTGATTACCCTAACACTTAGGGAATGGGGCATCTATTCTGGACGATTTTGAAGGCCTCCTTCTTAATTCTCCCAATGAATTCTACCCCAAGTAATTTCACTCATTCATATCCCATTAATTTGCATGTCTTTATTTCTGTCAAGAAATTAAGTAGGGTACATCATCTCATTTGTTGTCTTTTGCAACTTTCATATGGATCCATCATCCACACTGTTTATTGGTTATGCCGACAGTACGAGTCACTTCTCCATGAATCTATCCTGTACAGCCTCAGCCATTTCACCCCCTTTCATACGTTAGTACTTTTGAATGACATGTGCATTGGATCTGCCACCAATAACCAAGCCAAATATGATGCACTGATAGGTTTGTTAGTCGATGCCCTTGATCATTGCATCCTCCAACTTCATGCTTTTTTAGATTCCTTGCTACTTGTCATGCAATTGAATGGCATGTATCATGTGCATAACCAAGTCCTATTTATAAAATATCTATGATTTAAGTTGTTGGTACGTGAATTTGAAACCATCACTTTGAGTCATGTTCCTAGAGCCCATAATAGCTATGTAGATACCATTGCAAATAACATTCTAGATTGGCATTTATCACATATATACCATATAATACAACCATAAAAAGAACACATCGTGAACCATCGTCATCATATCAAATGCATAATCATATTATGTATCACATAAAACATATGTGTTTGGAGACCATAGCTCTAAATACATTTGACATGCCCATAGCATCTTACAAAAATCAAACCAACGGGACCCAGCTGTCTCCATATCTAGTCACAGTCAGTGGATCCCCCACCAAAGGCTCTACTCCACCTGCACATAGATCATGTACTACCTGACTAGCCATCGCCATGGGCCGCATGATCCCTCACCACTATGAGGGAAGGCTTGTACACTCATTTATGTATCGATTGTCTAACTCATGCCATCTACACTTAGAAACTCTGGTCAAGAGTACCTCACACCTACAATGTAGATCAACGAGTAGCGCATTATCCTCTGGACCCTGACGTGACATTGATGTTCCCTTATCTGTAGCCCCTGGTGTTGTGTCTCGTCTTGCATATCCTGTTGGTTTTACCGGTGCTATGTCTCCATACCACATATTTTACACTAAGTACCATATACATGTGATAAAAGTATGAAATGCACCATAAAAATAACAACTTAACACTTACCGTCTGGTCCCCACGCTCACCCGGGTGGAAGTGGTAGGTTATTATCACCCTGATAGTTCATCCCGCTATAAGGAAAATCATCAATGTAGAGGGGAATCTAATCCCAGTGCACGAAAAAATTGATTCAGAACACTCGTCTGACTTCCCCCTCCTCCTCTCCATAGTAGTTGCTCCCAGCAGTGCATCATGGGCTCCTGTGGGCCCCCATCTTAAATGCGTACATGAGGACGAATGTTGGGTATCTTCTCAAAGAAGAACGCACACAGCACTATGCCAAATGCACAATCGCAGTTTACCTATCTCTTGCACAGACTCAACTATAATTTCACTTACAACATCATCATTTGGGCTGCACCATAGTAGATCCCCACCAAAACACTCTCAACCAACATCATCTGCCCACCAGTGATGTGGTAGAATGCTTAGCTGCCCAAGACCCATAGCACTGCTGCGAAAAAAACCTGTGTCTCTAGCCTCTCTAGATCACAGATCGGGATGGTGATGCCCTTCACATGCACACCCCGTGGACAATGGTGCTCCACAAACTCTATAATGTTCCTCTCATGAGGTAACACCGGATGTATATCCCCCACCACCCCTATAGTAGGGAGTCTGGTCAAGAAGTAAATATCCTGTAACGTGAACTCAATCTTGTGTCCCCGCACTAGAAAGACCTCTTGGTTTGAATCCCAATATATCACAATCCTCGATAGCAAGGGCTCCCCTACCGTCATCAATGGGTTCTCTACTAACTTGAGAACCCCATAGTGAGCTAACGCCCCTCGAACCCCTTGATCCCTCTGAATCTCAGATCGAAGGGTCTCCAAATCTCGCTCATGCTAGTTGATTCTCAACTCTACCGTACCTGCAACACACCACATGTATTGTCAGTTCAGAGAAGAAAACACTGGCCTCGACAGATCAACCTGCAGCCCCCACCAAGCCAATATACCACCCCTCTTTTTAGCTCCAAATTGCATTTTTCTACCCAGAAACTATGAGATCGCGGGATTTTTCCTCTTTCTTGTGAGGCACATCGCAATTCTAGGCTTAAAAAGTGTGACTAGGCTGAGAAGAAGAGCAGGGGTTTCCCAGGCCGCTGCAGGCTGCTAACAATAAAGAAATAAACTAGTAAAATTGAAGATATGAGTAAGGCCACCTACACGAACGTCACAGATGTTGATTCTAATGGTTGATTTTTCAGCTAGTCAGAGGTCTTCTCACAAGATAGCTCATTGAAACGTGCTTGCTAGAGGAGGATATGAGGATCACTATTTATAGAAATGTCTTGAGTTGAGAGGGTCCTCAACAAGTGAATGTTGGAGGGATTTTAGGAGCATAAAACATTATTAATTATTGACTATTCAATGACAACAACCAATGATGAGTGTCATGCCACAACCCCATGGGGCTTTAGCCCACTAAGTGGGGTTAGTAACATTAAACACGAATAACTCTCAAACCATGAAGAACTACATGGCATGGCATATATCAACAAAAACATTCGACAAGTAGACTCCATCTAGAAGATCCTTGACTTAGAATAGGATTATTTGTCAAGTCAAAATGCCCATGCAAGATTGGGGTAGCGTCTGGTGCTACTTGGGTTGACATCAATGACAACCACTGATCAACTATGCTTGCCCTCTACCTTCTATAATTTTCGGTATCTAGAAATCAAGGGGTAAAGAGTACAATCTTACCCATATTAGCGCTTCTGTGTAGTCCTCCTTATCCAAGTTGAAACAAGCTTCCTAGTGCCTAATGTAGAGACCTACATTGTTAAGAAAGTATGAACCCCCTCCAAAGATCCTAGCTTTATCTTCAAGTTTAGAAAATATGACAGTGAAGAAAAATTTCGGTCCTAGTCTCAAATGCATCTCTCCCTTTGTTTGCCAATTGTATTGTATCCAATGCTCCGATTCCTTCTCCATTGGCCAAATTCCTATAAACCTACATATAAAAGGATGATCTCTCATACGTTTCCTATTATATTCTAGACATCTTGTAGGAATGATATATCTAGGGTTTTTAGGGGCCTTAGGGATACGTTGACCTCGTAGCCCCATTTTCCACTTATCTCTAAAAATATGTATTTGAGAGTAACCAGAGGATCCTCCTTCGGTACAAAATTTTCCTTCCCCTTGAAAATACCTACTAGCAAGAGCATTTCGGAAGGAGGGATGACCCTGCCAAATTTGGTTTATCTGTTCACTCACATTTGTTTTCTCTTTCTTTCTCTCTCAAGCACTTTGATGTGAAGTTGTGTGTCTTATGGAGTGCTCCATAAATATAGTGTTTTATGGGTGAACGTAATATATAGTATTGTTGTATGCTTGCAATGTGTTGTGTTGTGTGTGTGCAAATGTTTGTGTTATGTGTAGGTGGATTTGTGTTAATTGACAGAGAAATTTGTGGTTGAGGAGAATATGCACTGTTGTTGAAGGGCCAACTTGATCAACAAATGTTTCTTTCAGAGTGAGTTGGTATGTATGTCAATATTTTCTCCAATTATTTTTAAATGCATTCCTGCATCTTTTTTCTGTTTGATTTTTTGATGAGTTGGGATTTAACATATAGGAGCTAGAGCAGGGTTTCTAGTGCTTTTGCAACACACAATGAGGAACTTTCATCGCTTTTACATTCATGAGTTTCTGAAGTTTCAACAAAAAAAGAAATATGGATAAGAGGCAGGGTTAGTATTCTTTGTTGATTTCCTTGTTCTTCTTATAGGCAAGGGTAAAGCTCTGCAAATGTTTAGTCATTTATTTTAGAAATTGGAAACAATATCTATTGTATAAATGGCCTGGCCTATTTATTTTCTAGTGTTTAAACAAATCAAACCCTGACCTATCTATGCCCTTACAAATAGGTATTTCTTTCCTTTGTTCCACTATGGGAATGGTGGGCAATCCTTACCTTCCAACTAGGGATGGAGTGCTTATCTGCTATTTCATTAAACAAGTAATAAGATATGGAATATTTCTTTGTTTTTTATGTAACAATCCTATAACAGGTTGGGAATAAGTGCCTTTAGCGGGCTTTATAGCATGGATATTGGATTTCTAATGGATATCCTTCCTCTACCATTTTCATGATACTCTATCGAGAAATAACTATGTAATATAGAAGTATATCCTTCCTCAGAGTAGTCGTGGGAGATCCTTTGATTTCATGGCCTTTCCTTAACTAGAGGGGTAGGCGTAGGTTACCCAGTTACAATTTTTGAAAAAGACCCAAAGCAAGACCTAGAAGTCAAGATAACATAGTTACAAATAGAGAAAGATCTAGGTTATAGATAGAATAATTCTAGTAGCCTATTTATTGAGATCCAAATTATGCAACATTGAGTAATATATAAACCCCAAAAGAGTTATATTATTGAGAGCAATATATTCATGCTTATGACCGTCTGAGTCTTTAGAGAGTCCAATGCTCTAGATCGAGATTGAGATCAAGATCGAGTAATTTCTCTATATGAGAAATAATTTTTATTTCCCCTGAATTACAACTGAATCTAAAGAAACTACAACCCAACAGAATACATGGAATGGAAGAAAATTTAGTTGACACCCAATGTATGATGTTTGACGAGTTGGTACTCTAAATGCCTTGACAACACAAAATCTTCGAAATACCTTCAAAATGCAAAATCCTGAAAATAGAATGAAAATAACATGTATTCGAATGAGAATAACATGCATTGGAAAAGGGGCATTTAGAAGAATTTTCAACTATAATGAATCCTAAGGATAGCCTCGTAAAATTCGAATGACGTTGTAAAATCCCACCATAATATGAATAGAGGAGGTTAACCCACAGAAAGAAAAATCGATGACTCTGAAGTTCTGAGCACTTAAGAACAAAATAATAAAATACTTTTAATAGAGCAACACGAAGAGAATATGATAAGTATGTGAATTACCTTTGAAGTTAGATTTATTTATAGTGGTGTAGGATATTGTACAACACAATCGGTTAGCGAAGTCAGATTTATTCATAGTGGTGTAGGATATTGTATAGCACAATGGGTTAGTGACTCATTATGTAAATCTTATGAATGAGATTTTTTTTTTTTAATTAGGTACTAAGTGTTATGTATTAAGATAATGAATTTTTTATTTTCTTTACATATTTATAATGAGCCAATTAGTGACCTCGTGATGAGTTTTTGAAATTTAATAATCTCATACACAATTCTAACTCCTAATACTATTACATATCAATCTTACATAAGTGTGAGTGTTACACCTTTTGTGAAACTGCGAGCTAAAACCATCCAACTTTGATTGACTCGATTTTATAGTTTTATGAATGAATTTGAACATTATATATATATATATGTGTGTTTTAATAGGCTTACTTAATTAGATTGTGTGATTTTCCAAAATTGTTCATGGATAGGAGCTAGTTTTTTTTTTTTGGATAGTTGTTTTCGTGCTAAATGCTTTGTTTTCAGGTGTCCAGCGAATGTCTAGGATGACATATTAGGCACAGAGCACCTTTCCATTGTTCAATATCTTATGCTGTTGGAATTCTGTTGCAAATAAGCTTCCTAATAAAACATGAGCTACTTCTTAAAATAGAGGGATGACCCTCCCGTGCACATGGGACACTTAGTTGAGGCACCACACAGAAGATGCATAGTGTGGGGAGAAAATATTGCATTCAATGGCATAGTTTATGGTCTTATTCATATCCTCCCCTTTTCTTAGTTGATGGGCATCATGGAATACACAGATTTATTTGGTACTAGTGAGGGTTGTGTAGAGATGATCTACAAAGCCTTTCATGACATCTGACCCTTTGAAGCTCAGAAACACGTCATATATCCATGCTCTCCACATTCCCACTCGCATTCAAAAAGAAACAGATTAATTTGATGCTTAGAAACACCTCTTATCTTTATGCCCTCCACATTCCCACTCACATTCAGAAAGAAACAAATTAATATGTTACCTTGAGAAGGTGTGAGTGAGGTAACCTTATATGGAGCTACTGAGCTTGGAGGCTAAGACTTGAGCATTGTATGGAGCATTTGACTAAGTTCATCATGGAGGGCTTTACGAGGGAACTATATGCTAAGTGGATCATGAAGTGTTTTACGAGGGAAACTAAACACTTTTGGTTTGGGCAACATTTCAATTAGTAAACTAGACATACAATGCGTAAATCGCTACTTTACATATAAGTATATATGGAAAGAAACAGAGAACTAGCTCTGAAAACCCACCATCACTATGAAACTGGATTGGATAAGGCTCATTGGAGAAGACCTTTCTTGGAATCTACAAAGAGAAGAAAAAGAACTAAGTAGGTCCCGGATGCTCTCCCAAAGAAAGTAGTCACCTTGTTTCTGAGAGTGATCATGTTCACTTGCTTTAACGACCTCTCAATATATCTTTATTTAGCAATCATCAAAATATATTTTTATATAATTATATACACCTAACTTTAATATTTTTAATTTAATAATTTGAATAATATTACAATTGATTTAAATAATAAAATATTTATAATTAACTTTTTGGAGGTTTTGAGTAATTAATGCTTTGGATGGAAGCAACTAAAAGTACAAGTTAGACAGGCAATAATCTCAAAACTTGTAAGAA
Source organism: Pinus taeda (assembly GCA_000404065.3). Classification (NCBI taxonomy): domain Eukaryota; kingdom Viridiplantae; phylum Streptophyta; class Pinopsida; order Pinales; family Pinaceae; genus Pinus; species Pinus taeda. The sequence goes on along the minus strand of APFE031200882.1, from coordinate 4,893 downwards.
AATATTTACAATTATTTAATTTTTAAGAAAAATATTACTACATATATAATATATAAATTTGAAATTCTTTATTTCAAAATGTGAACAATATTACAATTAATTTTAATTATCAAAATATTTGGACGTAAGGTGATTTTGATGGCAGTAATCTTAAAACGTTATGATCCATATGGCTTAGGAATCCTCCACATTCGGATAGATAAACCTTAAAAGCCATACCAAGCTGCTGTCCAAAAAATTAAGCTAAATTATAACAACAGAACCTTCTGTGCAGGATGTGGTCAAGTTGCTTATTGGGGGTTTATTTTGTTTTTCCTGCGGCTCAATTGCACACATTAGAATATACACATGGGCGGGCCGGTGCATAAGAAGCTAGAATGGCACCCTGTTTAATAGTACTGTGGTTGCCAACAAAGAACTGAAAAAGCCAGCAAGTCAAAAAAAAACACAGCAATATCGCAAATTATAAAATAGTAACAGTGAGTTAAAAGATTGGTAATTAAAACACTAGTAATTAAAAGATCGTTTAGGTTAAAGTTGAATACGGTCTAAAAAAGCAAGCATAAAGGCTACGCATGCCATAGTCATTATATACTGGCGCGCCTGAGAGGGATGGGTGATTGCCATGAACAAAGAATGAGAGGAGGAAATTCAGCTTCCACCAATGAAGAGGAGGTGATCGAAATTCATGGAGAGGGTAATTTTATGTTCCATCCAATTTGTTTGTCTATCTTTCTGTTGGTGAACCAGGGAAAGGCAGTAGGCGATTCAGTGATTTTATGTAACCTCCTTACAAATTGTTTTCTCTGTTGAATCTACAGGTAAAACATGGGTGTTCTTTCTCTCTCAAGCAGACTCTGATGTAAAGTTGTATAACTTATGGAGCGGTCCATAAATGTTCTGTTCTATGTAGTGTTGTTGTATGCATGAGTGTCCTGTGTAGTCTAGTTGTGGTTATGTCCTGTGTAGCATGTAAATGTTTGTTTTGTTTGTGTCTGTTAATCGAGAGAGAAAGTCCCAGCGGAGCAGAATATGCAATCGTGGTTGAAGGGCCAAATTTATGGACAAATAATGCATTCAGAGTGAGTGAATGCAATGCAATATTTTCTTGAATTATTTTTAGATTCATTTTCGATCCTTTTTCTGATGAGTTGGGATTTTATATACAGGGGCTGGAGCAGAGGTTTCCAGTGCTTTTGCAGCAGGGAATGAGGGGTTTCGAGAGTTTCAATAACAAATGAAGAATAGCAAGGTTAGTACGATGCCCCTCTGTTTCTTGGTGCATTTTACCAATAAGAGAGCATGTAGATTGCAGAATAGTTTTTCCAATTGAGTCGGTTTTAGTCCTTTGTGTCGGTCTGTGTTAACATAAGTATTAGGTGGTTAGGTGGTTTTCCATGTAACAGGTTAGGTCGCCCATCAATAATTTTGGCTATTGACAGCATTGGTCTCTCCAAACACCCAATTGGTCTCCTCCTTTTCATGGTTGCATTGTTTGTTAGAGCATCCAATTGGTCGCCGAACTCAGCTCCTCCTTTTCCCATTTCATGGCTGCGTTGTTGTAATTTCTTACAGCATTGGTGTGTCTAATTGAACTCCTCCTTTTTTTCATTTCATGGCTGGGCTATTTGTTACAACATTGGTCTCCCCAAACCCCCAATTGAGCTCCTCCTTTTCTCATTTCATTCTAGCGCAACCAATTGTCCCATATCCATAAGAGTTGCATAACCTGATAAGCCCAAGTTGCTTAAACTATGAGGTTGGGTAGATATTAACCCCATGAAGCATATTAAGCGTGGGTATATTAAGTGAAGGTGGTTCAGTCAATTGAGACGCACCGCCAAAAACCTGCATAGAGAGAGGCACCACCAAAAACCTTACAGAGCCAGATCTACACATTCACGACACAGACCAAGACCCCTCTCTTGATTGTGCAATTCAAAAGTCACAGATCAAAGAAACCCCAGAAATTCCAGCGGTAGGGCTTAGCAATCCTATTACAGATCCAATTCAATTCTATTTAGACTCAACTTTCTGTTTAATACAAGGATTCAATGAATCTGTTAAGAAACGAGGGTGAAATTATTTTTCCTCTGGTCTTTTCAATAGAATTCATCTTTCCTCTGGAGTATAGGGCTTAGCAATTCTATTACAGATCCAATTCAATTCTATTTAGACTCAACTTTCTGTTTAATACAAAGATTCAATGAATCTGTTAAGAAAGTAGGGTGAAATTATTTTTCCTCTAGTCTTTTGAATAGAATTCATCTTTCCTCTAGAGTATAGGGCTTAGCAATTCTATTACAGATCTAATTCAATTGTATTTAGACTCAACTTTCTGTTTAATACAACGATTCCATGAATCTGTTAAGAAAGCAGGGTGAAATTATTTTTTCTTTGGTCTTTTCAATAAAATTCATCTTTCCTCTAGAGTATAGACGCGTCGTAAAGCCAAACTGGTTGATCTGGGAGGCAAACAAAATACAATGGACACGGACTTTAGAGTTCCAGTCTGCACTTGGCATAGGTTTTGCCTGAAGAGTGTACGCATCATAGTAGTCCAATATAAAGAGCCTCTTGCCTGCTTATATGTCCACTGGCCATGCATAATTTGACCGGACGCTTTCTTTACTTTAAAGAATTATAAATTCGAATAAGTTGTAAAAATAATTTAATGACTTAATTAGGAGTACCTGTTCCACTGACATTCCATTCCATCTAGGTTTGTTTAAGTCGCTCGACACTGGAAAGCTCTGTTATAAAGGAAATGCCTTATTGACACTACATCAAGCCGAAATCCATTGCTACTGTAATAATAACATAGCAATATAGCTTGATTTTGCTACCTACTTATAGACATCCACTTATAGACATCCGATTCACTCCTGCAAGTGTCCGACGGGAAAACTCTTCGTCATTCTTCCACGATTCATCATCCAGTGTTCCAATTCTTGGTCATTCTTCCACAATTCATCATCTCCTGTGTTCCAGAGATACCCCTATCATTAACCAAATAAGTAATACCTTGCGTGTCTCTATTTGAGACTACATCCTAAACATAAAATAGATGATTAAACTCTACTAGTTGTTAATAATATAGGGAAACAAAAAATTGAATAGTGTTTGCACCTCTGAATGAAAATTCTCTTCGAACACTTCGTGAGGAATGATCCTAACATAGCAGTATCGAAACAAACAATAAGATAGCTTGCTTTTGTTGCCTACTTATAGACATCGAATGACCATCGGATTCACTCCTGCAAATGTCTGGCGGGAAAACTCTTCGTCATTCTTCCACGCCTCATCATCCCGTGTAATTAACCAAATAAGTAATTACACTAGTTCGGTTAGATTAAGCACCCACGCTTCACCATCCCCTGTGGATTAACATTACTTCACTTAGATTAAGCACCCTCTTAATAATTCTAGTGGCTTTGATATTTTTAGTTCATTAAAGATTATAAAAGCTTGAATACAGAAACTAATACCTTTTTATTTTTTATCCTAAACATACAAAAAAATAAAAAATAGGAATGATCTTTTCACAAATAGGTTTTCATATAGGTGCAATGCCTCGTAATGATAATATAAATACTAATGTTGGCTCTACTTAACGCTTATTAGAATTAAATGGCCACGTTGAATCTGGTATTATCGATATTGTTGGAGTTTTTATTCATCAGTGGTTATGAACAATAGTCCACGTATTTACTCCGGCATAAATTACTTATGGATCTTTTAATATCTAAAAGTAATTATTAATTAAATTTATTTTATTACCCTAGTAAATGTCAATCGTAGATATTACATGGGTTCTCGTAAATAGTAAATTACTGAAGTCTTAGTGGACTAACGGCATGAATGTCCAATTGCAAACAATTAGTCCATAAATATGAGTTAGTTCTACATGGATTCTGGTAAATACAATTGCCAACAATTAGTCCATACATATGAGTTAGTTTATGGAGATTCCTACTATTTGCATACATAACATGGGAACAAGTACATGTATAGCCAACAATTAGTCTATACTTATGAGTCATTTTATGGATAGTAGTGCTATTTGCATGCACAACATGGGAACAAGTGCATGTACAACTACATAACATGGGAACAAGTACATGTAAATAAGTTATAGTTCAATTCCTCAGCTATGGGAACAAGTACATGTAAGTAAGTTGTAGTTCAATCCCTCAGCTATGTGAGGTAGTAGTTTTGAGCCTGAGTTCATTGGAAATTGCATAGGATGTGTTCATTCCATGTTTCCCAAGTCTAGCAATTGTTCAAAGCCATCCACATAAGTGGTTATGAGTATGAGATGAACCCTTCAGTCTTCCCCATGCCCATGTGTAGAATATGGTAATATTATTTAATTAGGGAAACATGGTAGTAGTAGTATTTAATTAGGACATATGATATGTAATAGGAATGTGATGATGATGATATAAAACAATCATACTACTTGACAAAGATCTCCTAAAACTAGGTGACAATTCTTAGAGAATCAACTAGGTGACAATTCTTAGAGAATCAAAAATCCTTTTTTCCTCTCCCTTATTAATTACGTAGTTTAATAAAAAAATCCTTTTTCCTCTATTTGTTATTAATCACTTAAGTAGTTTTATTAATTATCAAAAATCTTACTAATTACCTGTTTTCAAAAATCCTTTTTCCTCTCATGTGTTATTAATTACTAATTACGTAGTTTTATTAATTATATGAGCAACGTGTTTTCTCTTTCAATGTTTATTTATTTTTATTAAGTTTGCAATGTAACATTTATTTTTACGAAGAGAAAAGAAATATAGTTACGAGCATTTGTGTTATCTATTTTTTATTAAATTTTGCAATCTAGTAAATGAAGAGAAAAGAAATATATTTACCAAGAATTTG
>APFE031200874.1:0-13088 GCA_000404065.3 Pinus taeda | reverse complement strand
CGCAGGGTACCCATTCTTTCTGCATCGTTAGTAAAAGTCAAACCAGTTTAAGTATTTTTGTTTAACGAGGTCAACGAGCTATTTATGTTTCATCCATTGGCGTATTCATTTGGATTTTAAAAAATAAATTAAAACCTTATGAGATTACGAGGAATGCATGAGTTAAAACGTATTTTTTTAAATAGAACTTATATTCAAAGGTTTGATTATGAGGTATGCGCGAGTTAAAAAGTATTTTTTGAATAGAGCTTATATTCATAGGTTTGATTATGAGGTATGCGTGAGTCAAAAGTATTTTTTGAATAGAACTTATATTCAAAGGGTTTTTTATTTTATTATAAGAAAAGGGTTTGTTATTTTTTTGAGTTTTTTTTTATAAAAAAATTGGGAAGGATTTTGTTTAAGGAGATTTAAAAGAAAAAGGTTGACATTTTGCATTCAAAGAAATAACTTCTTTAGTGCTTTGCCATACACCCTTATTTTATTTGGCGAAAAATTTTATTTTTGGTTTTTGAGAATGACCATATTTCTTCAAGCCTAAGAGTGCTTGTATACACTTCATACTGCATATGTAGATCTGACTCAAGAAGCATGGGCATCCATGACTAATAATTAGAGGAATTTAGGGAATGAACTAAAAAGAAAGAACACACAACCAAATGTTGGATTCAAGACTCACTAGATGACTCTATTTTTTACAAGATAAGAGGCCCATCCATAGCACATGAAGCTTGGGAAACCTTGAAAGTTGTGTATCAAGGTAATGATACATTGAAGACAATTCTGAGGATTCTTATGATTTAGTTTTAGATCACCATGGTGATGAATAGTTTTCTTGTTTCGATTTTGATTTTTCTAAGGATTTTGAAATATTCCTAGAATCGATCTTTCACTATTTAGATACCCAATCATTTCCACTCACATCATGCAATTATGCATTAATGTACCCACTAAAGCCTAGAGCTTAAAGGTTTAGACTCAAGTTGCATGTCGAGATCCATGGGCCATTGATATGGTATATGAATCACTAACTTATGAGGATAGAGTAATCAAATTGAAGGGGCTTTTAGTGGTCTAATAAAAATAATACTAACTTTTCTTGTTTGTATGGGTGAAGTAAAATTTTGTCTATTTGATTTTGAGAATTTTTATGAACTTTATTTAGAATCGATACATTGGTGATAGTTCCCAATTTTTATAAATTTGTGCTATTTATTAGTTTGATTAAATGTGAAATGTGTGGTTATCATGCCTCTCATGCATGCATTAGATACATTCATACATGAATCTCAAAGAAACTAGGTTAAGGCCTTTAAGGTTTTGGAGGTGTGACTATTGGTGCTTTTTCCTTCTTATTGGTTCAAAGATTATGATTCTTTTTAAATGCATCTCTTATATATTGTTAGTGGTTAAAATATTAAAATCCTTCTAAATTTCTATTTAAAAATGGGTTCAATCTATTTTATTGATTTTAGATCATTCTTTAATTCAATTCATGGTATTGAAAGATGAGATTGATTGTTCCTCTTCAAAATACATTATAGTTAATAATTTGACCAAATACAAATTTTAAAATTCCAATACAACAACTTATAACACACTCACTCATTACTATTTTTCAAGGCCGTCATTGTTAATATTTTGGTATACAACCATCGTTACTGTTATGATTTCCTAAATTTAATATAAATTCCGCTTCATCCCGGGAAGAGCTATTTAAACTATGGTCATAATAAAGGATAATTCTTTCTTGATAACATTACTTTGATCGGCAACCCTTCTAATTAATACTATGCTTTTCGAAATTTAAGATAAATCTAGAGCTATTTATTTAGCGTTGTAAAGCTATTTAACTAACCGAGTTAAGACTATATAATTCTTTGGTCATAACGTTAACAAATCAGTCATGTCGGCGCAAGCAAATTCTGGCCAGAAAAGCCACTCTAACGATTCACACTCGTATAAATCGACCACTCAATATGGCACAATGAACAAAATCGTTGACACCTCCATCATATTTGAATTGGTACGGTGATTCTGTGAAATCTGTGCGGGCAGACAATCGAAAGGCGGGGCGAACGAGATCAATACATAAGAAAACAGTACGGCTAGGAGAAATATAATAATGGAGAGGCGTATTATAACATGGGAAGAAGGGTTGGCTATTGTCTCTACTGGTATCCAAAAATTGAGAAACAAGTTCGAATGAACTAATTGTAGCAATGAGTTACATTTGGATGAGTGCATCAGAATTAATGAAACTATCTGCAACATGTGCAGCCATAACACTTACAAAAGCAAAAGTGAAAACTACTCACATCAACTTTATGATATTTACAAGAAGTCGCTTGAAGAGTACATCTCTTGCGTAGTTTTACCAGCATTAAGGGAACAACATGATGAGTTCTTGCTAAAAGAATTCCTGAAACACTGGGAAAATTACAAGGCCTTCATTCGTTACATGTCCGGCATGTTCTATTATTTGATTTACCAGATAAAATTCTTCGGTTCGATCAAGGGGGAGAATACAGGAAAGATGAGTTTATCAGGTATTGTAAAGACTATGGAATATTGCAGCACTTCACAGTATCCCATACTCCACAGCAAAATGGAGTAACTGAAAGAAAGAACAGAACACTAATGGAATGTGCTAGGAGCATGTTGAAAGGTAAGAATCGTTTGAATGGTTTTTGGGCTCAAGCATTGAATACTGCAGTTTATTCAAAAAATAGGAGTCCTACAAAGAGTCTTGAGTTTAAAACTCCTTTTGAAGCATTATATGGATTTAAGCTTGTAGTAAAACACTTAGGATTATTTGGATCTAAAGCATTTTCCCATATTCCAAAGGAAGATAGAAGAAAACTAGATTTGAAAGCCATGAGATGTACTTTTATAGGGTATTGTTCACAACATAAAGCTTACAGATTATTTAATCCCTCTACTTACAATATTTTTGTAACTCGAGATGTCATATTCCATCAGTAGGATCATGAAGTACTTTTATAGGGTATTGTTCACAACATAAAGCTTACAGATTATTTAATCCCTCTACTTACAAGATTTTTGTAACTCGAGATGTCATATTCCATCAGTAGAATCATGAAGAATCTAATAAGCATAATGAGGAATGGGATATTCCGTACTTGGTGGAAGAAGAAAGTGAAGAAACAGGAAACAATCAAGATCAGCAGCAGACAAAGGCAAAAGATGAACAATGGTAGCAACAAGAGGAGATACAACAGATACAATAGGTGCAACAATAGATACAACATCAGCAACAAGAACAAGAAGAAAATAATGATTAACCAAGGTTTGAAGCTACCCCACCTCTCAAGAGATTAGGTAGGAAAGCTCAATTGCCTGCAAGATATAGGGAAAATGCTTTTATAACTAGTACGATGAATGTGGTTGAACCTTCTAGTTATAAAGAAGCAAATGAATGTAGAGAATTGAAAATAGCCATGGAACAGGAATATGAATCAATAATCACGAACAGCACTTGGGAACTAGTTGAAATTCCCAAAGGAAAACAAACCATAGGTTGTAAATGGTTATACAAACTGAAGATTAATGCAGATGGAACCGTAGAAAACTGAAAAGCTAGATTGGTAGCAAAGGGGTATTCATGAAAAGAAGGTATAGACTATGAAGAAACCTTCACCCCTATAGATAAACTAGACAGTATGAGAATGTTAATTGCTTTAGCTACTAAGAAACATTGGATGATACACCAACCAGATGTAAAATCTGCATTTTTAAATGGAGAACTAAAAGAGGAGGTTTATTTAGAGCAACCTGAAGGGTTTGTTGAGAAAGGGAAAGAACATTTAGTGTCTAGATTGAAGAAAGTACTTTATGGACTAAAGCAAGCACCCACGTCTTGGTATGAAAATATTGACTCATTTGCTTTTTGCAAGCTCGCTACAACAAAAGCAAAAATAACCCTAATCTTTACACCATGCAAGACGAACAAGGGCACATAGTGATGATTTCTCTGTATGTAGATGATTTGATCATTATAGGTGATGCCACATATCTGATCAAAGAAATCAAGCAACAGATGTCATAGGTATTCGAAATGAAACACCTTGGTGAATTAAGATATTGTTTGGGTCTTGAGATCTGGAGAGATTCAGGACAAACCTTTATGTCCCAGGCAATGTATGTCAAAGGCATGTTATAGAGATTTACAATGGATTATTGTTAGTTTGCAGTCCCACTACAACAGAACATCAAATTGTAGAGTGAAGATGGCTCAAAGGTGGTAGATGCAACACTTTATAGACAACTGGTTGGGAGTCTAATCTACCTAACCACCACTAGAACATATTTGGCTTATGCAGTTAGTGTGCTAAGCCAATATATGTCCAAGCCACTGAAAGCCATTGGAATGCAGCGAAAAGTGTTTTGAGGTATCTATAAGATACTGTAGATTACGGTATTGTTTAAACTCACTCTTCTAATGTTAGATTGACAAAATTTGCAGGTTCAGATTGGGTTGGAAATGTCGATGATCACAGATCTATAACAGGTTATGCATTCAGCATTGGATCCAGGGTGATCACATGGAGCAGCAAGAAGTAGAACAAAGTCTCCTTGTCCTCAGCGGAAGCAGAGTATCAAGCCATGTGTGCAACAACGTGTGAGGCTGTTTGGTTGTGGAGACTTCTCCAAGATGTTGGGGAAAAACAGATAAACCCAACAACAATCAGATGCGACAATGAGAGTTCAATCAAACTTTCTAATAATCCAGTGTTCCACAAAAACACTAAACATATTAATACACAATTCCACTTTGTCAAGGAGAAAGTTCAATCCAAAGAAATCCATTTGGTATATTGTAATACATGTCATAATGTCGCGGACATTTTCACTAAGCCTCTTGGCAGGATTATGTTTGAAATGTTTAGGGAGATGTTAGGCATATTTGTGAACCCATTCTCCATTAAGGGGGAGTGTTGAAGATAATGGAGAATATACTAGAATAGTGTAAGTTGGTTCAAGTGACTTGAGGATAGGAATTAGCTTCTATTTCTTAGGTTATTGTTTTAACTTCCCTAAAACCATTATTCCTATATAATGTGTGATGTACATGAACAATGTAGAGCCTTATGTAACGCCAGACTCTCCCGGTTCAGACTCTTTTTCGTAGAGCTAACGAGTGGGTTTTATTTCTTCTAATACAACATTGCTCTTTTTATCAGTTAAGGATTTCGTAGTTTCGAAAGAATTCCAAGCTGAGTTTAACAATTCCGCATATAACGATATGAAACTAATGTTGGACATCACAATATTGAATGCTATACATTGCCCAACTTGCAAGTCTTCCAATATTTATTTACCTTCTAAGATGGTTGCATGTCTTGTCGAGTTTTAGGAATTTTATTCTCGGAGATATGAACATCATACACTTACATGGGTATACTCCTTGGGACTTGTGACATCATCTCCAAATTTGACACCACAGTAATAGAATTGGCAGTAAAAACATACCAAGAAGCTTTTCTTTTGCTCTTCAATGAAGCTATATAGCTCAGCTATGAAGAAATTAAATATCAACTAAATTTGGAAGATGAAGATGTTATTTGACTATTGCATTCAGTTTCATGTGGCAAGTACAAGATTCTTCTAAAGGAACCTAGCAGTGCAACAATATATACAAGTGATAATTTTGAATTCAATAATGCCTTTTAACACAAGTTGAAGAAGATTAAGATTCCCTTTAGAAAGGTGAATGTGAATGAGAGGAATAAAGGGATAGAAAATGTAAAAGAAGACAAAAAGTGAACAATAGATGCAGCAATAGTGAAAGCTAGAAAGATCTTACTTCAGCATCAACTATTGAGTGAGTGTGTTGAACAGCCCCAAAGTAAGTTCAAGCCCAAATTTAAAGCAATAAAGCCCGAAACTCTAATTTATTGAGATATATAGCCTAAAATTGTTGATTGATATGCCATTTGAAAACAAATCTATAGTGCAACTCATGGTTGATTTTGTTTTATATTAGAGAAATAAAACATATCACACATTGGATTTTCTACCGGAGTTCAATTGACTAACACATAAATACTCACCTCGATTAGATCTCAGGGGGATGAAATGGATTGGATCTCGATTTCCATTTTGGATGGAACAAAGACTAACTCTTGTTGCTATTATGATTCCATTTCCCTTTTTATCCTTACAAGGTTACATGATATCTGTCAGGAGTTTCCTAGTACCGAGTTCCTATGTGAGATTCAGATTCCTTAGATTGAGTTGACACTCACATCGGGTTTCTGTTGAGATATTAATCTCACTGTTAGTTAGTTGTTGGTTAGGTGTCATCTTAATTGATTTCTTGTCTACTTGGTGCCATAAGCAGTTTAGCCTTACTTGAGTCCTACTCCATAGGTGTAGAGTTTTACTTTAGTTATTTAGTATTGATGTTTACAATGTAACTTATTTAGTCATTCAGAATATTGAGAAGAGTAATGTCTGCTCCATTTTTAGTTTCAATCTTTGTCATGGTATCAGAGCTTAAACTGCTTAAGACTCCTTGAAAACAATAGAGAGAGATGTTTGAATAAAACTATGTGAGAGAGAAGCAACATGAGTGAAGAAAAAGCTTAAGCCTCTTTGGGAGCAGCATTTCATACGTGTGTGATTCGCTACAGAGATTGTAACAAAGTGAAGCAACTGTGAAACGAAGGTTGCTGCAAAGTAAGTTGAAGAAAAACTTGATTTTTTTGTGCACGGTGTTCAGAAACGCGTTAGTAACACCACTGACACTAGACACTGAGAAACACGTTAGACCCCTTTTCCTTAACGCTTCGTTCTATTGATGAACAGTGCGTTAGTGTTATAACGCTGGCCTTCACAGTCGAGAGAAGCTTTAGCACGCAGGGTACCCATTCTTTCTGCATCGTTAGTAAAAGTCAAACCAGTTTAAGTATTTTTGTTTAACGAGGTCAACGAGCTATTTATGTTTCATCCATTGGCGTATTCATTTGGATTTTAAAAAATAAATTAAAACCTTATGAGATTACGAGGAATGCATGAGTTAAAACGTATTTTTTTAAATAGAACTTATATTCAAAGGTTTGATTATGAGGTATGCGCGAGTTAAAAAGTATTTTTTGAATAGAGCTTATATTCATAGGTTTGATTATGAGGTATGCGTGAGTCAAAAGTATTTTTTGAATAGAACTTATATTCAAAGGGTTTTTTATTTTATTATAAGAAAAGGGTTTGTTATTTTTTTGAGTTTTTTTTTATAAAAAAATTGGGAAGGATTTTGTTTAAGGAGATTTAAAAGAAAAAGGTTGACATTTTGCATTCAAAGAAATAACTTCTTTAGTGCTTTGCCATACACCCTTATTTTATTTGGCGAAAAATTTTATTTTTGGTTTTTGAGAATGACCATATTTCTTCAAGCCTAAGAGTGCTTGTATACACTTCATACTGCATATGTAGATCTGACTCAAGAAGCATGGGCATCCATGACTAATAATTAGAGGAATTTAGGGAATGAACTAAAAAGAAAGAACACACAACCAAATGTTGGATTCAAGACTCACTAGATGACTCTATTTTTTACAAGATAAGAGGCCCATCCATAGCACATGAAGCTTGGGAAACCTTGAAAGTTGCGTATCAAGGTAATGATACATTGAAGACAATTCTGAGGATTCTTATGATTCAGTTTTAGATCACCATGGTGATGAATAGTTTTCTTGTTTCGATTTTGATTTTTCTAAGGATTTTGAAATATTCCTAGAATCGATCTTTCACTATTTAGATACCCAATCATTTCCACTCACATCATGCAATTATGCATTAATGTACCCACTAAAGCCTAGAGCTTAAAGGTTTAGACGCAAGCTGCATGTCGAGATCCATGGGCCATTGATATGGTATATGAATCACTAACTTATGAGGATAGAGTAATCAAATTGAAGGGGCTTTTAGTGGTCTAATAAAAATAATAATAACTTTTCTTGTTTGTATGGGTGAAGTAAAATTTTGTCTATTTGATTTTGAGAATTTTTATGAACTTTATTTAGAATCGATACATTGGTGATAGTTCCCAATTTTTATAAATTTGTGCTATTTATTAGTTTGATTAAATGTGAAATGTGTGGTTATCATGCCTCTCATGCATGCATTAGATACATTCATACATGAATCTCAAAGAAACTAGGTTAAGGCCTTTAAGGTTTTGGAGGTGTGACTATTGGTGCTTTTTCCTTCTTATTGGTTCAAAGACTATGATATTTTTTAAATGCATCTCTTATATATTGTTAGTGGTTAAAATATTAAAATCCTTCTAAATTTCTATTTAAAAATGGGTTCAATCTATTTTATTGATTTTAGATCATTCTTTAATTCAATTCATGGTATTGAAAGATGAGGTTGATTGTTCCTCTTCAAAATACATTATAGTTAATAATTTGACCAAATACAAATTTTAAAATTCCAATACAACAACTTATAACACACTCACTCATTACTATTTTTCAAGGCCGTCATTGTTAATATTTTGGTATACAACCATCGTTACTGTTATGATTTCCTAAATTTAATATAAATTTAGCTTCATCCCGGGAAGAGCTATTTAAACTATGGTCGTAATAAAGGATAATTCTTTCTTGATAACATTACTTTGATCGGCAACCCTTGTAATTAATGCTATGCTTTTCGAAATTTAAGATAAATCTAGAGCTATTTATTTAGCGTTGTAAAGCTATTTAACTAACCGAGTTAAGACTATATAATTCTTTGGTCATAACGTTAGCAAATCAGTCATGTCGGCGCAAGCAAATTCTGGCCAGAAAAGCCACTCTAACGATTCACACTCGTATAAATCGACCACTCAATATGGCACAATGAACAAAATCGTTGACACCTCCATCATATTTGAATTGGTACGGTGATTCTGTGAAATCTGTGCGGGCAGACAATCGAAAGGCGGGACGAACGAGATCAATACATAAGAAAATAGTACGGCTAGGAGAAATATAATAATGGAGAGGCGTATTATAACATGGGAAGAAGGGTTGGCTATTGTCTCTACTGGTATCCAAAAATTGAGAAACAAGTTCGAAGGAACTAATTGTAGCGATGAGTTACATTTGGATGAGTGCATCAGAATTAATGAAACTATCTGCAACATGTGCAGCCATAACACTTACAAAAGCAAAAGTGAAAACTACTCACATCAACTTTACGATATTTACAAGAAGTCGCTTGAAGAGTACATCTCTTGCGTAGTTTTACCAGCATTAAGGGGACAACATGATGAGTTCTTGCTAAAAGAATTCCTGAAACACTGGGAAAATTACAAGGCCTTCGTTCGTTACATGTCCGGCATGTTCTATTATTTGATTTACCACATCCTTTGGACTGACAGACTCCCTCTAAGAGAAGTTGGGTTGATGTGTTTCCGAGAGGCTCTGCCTGATGACACACACATTAATCTCAAGAATGTTGTGTTCGATTTGATTAAGCGAGAACGCGAGGGAGAGCAGGTTGATAGTGCATCGTTAAGAAAATTTGTGGACATGTATCTGGATATTGGTAATGGTGACCTAGATTACTACGTGAACAATTTTGAAAAATTTATGTTTGAGGAAACTAGAATTTACTATGCTCGAAAGGCTGCTTTATGGATTTCGGAGTATTCTTGTCCACAATATATGGTAAAGGCTGAAGAGTGCTTGCAGAATGAGGAGCACAGAGTTGGCAATTATTTGCACTCCAGCAGCAAGAATCCGTTATTAGAGATGGTCCAAAATGAACTACTTGCCCGTTATGAAATTCAACTTTTAGGGAAACATGATTCAGGTTTCGATGCCCTGCTTAGGGATGATAAGAAAATTGATATTTGTAGGATTTACAAGTTATTTTGTAAAATCCCCAAAGGTCTCCCACCAGTGGCAAGTATTTTTCAACAACATATAATTAGCCGAGGCATAGACTTAATCAAATGCGCAGAAGACACTACTAGGAACAATAACTCATCAAGCAGTAGAAGAACACATGGACTTGAATTCCTAGGGAAGTTAATTGAAATTTATGACCAGTATGTTGGTTATTTGGAGAATGAATTTCAAAATGATAATTCCATTTCTAAAGCTCTGCACGAAGCTTTGCTGGTAATTTGCAATAAAAGAGTTGGAGGAACCACAAGTGAAGAGTTGTTTGCAGCTTTTTGGGATAATTTGTTGAAGAAGGGTGGCAGTCTAAACAGGACCGATGATGATAATATTGAGAGCCTGTTGGAAAAGGTTGTAAAACTTGTTCGCTATGTGAGTGATAAAGATTTATTTGCAGAATTTTGCAGGAAATATTTAGCTAAGAGATTGTTGCATGATAGAGGTATAAATATTGATGATGAACAGAAAAAATTGTCGAAGTTGAAGGAGCCCTGTGGTTCAAGTCTAATATCAAAAATGGAGCGCATGGTTAAGGATTTCGTAGTTTCGAAAGAAATCCAAGCTGAGTTTAACAATTCCGCATATAACGATATGAAACTAACGTTGGATGTCACAGTATTGAATGCTACACGGTGGCCAACTTGCAAGTCTTCCAATCTTTATCTACCTTCTGAGATGGCTGCATGTCTTGTCAAATTTCAGGAATTTTATTCTCTGACATATCAACATCGTACACTTACATGGGCATACTCCTTGGGAACCTGTGACATCATCTCCAAATTTGACACCACGGTAATAGAGTTGTCAGTAACAACAAACCAGGCAGCTCTGCTATTGCTCTTCAATGAAGCTATAAAGCTCAGCTATGAAGAAATTAAATCTCAACTAAATTTGGAAGATGAAGATGTTATTCGACTACTGCATTCAGTTTCATGTGGCAAGTATAAGATTCTTCTAAAGGAACCTAGCACTGCAACAATCTCTACAACTGATAATTTTGAATTCAATACTGCCTTTTCACACAAGTTGAAGAAGATTAATATTCCCTTTACAGAGGTGAATGTGAATGAGAGGAATAAAGTGATCGAAAATGTAAAAGAAGACCGACAGTGCTCAATAGATGCAGCAATAGTTCGCATCATGAAGGCGAGAAAGATCTTACCTCAGCATCAACTATTGAATGAGTGCGTTGAACAGCTCCAAAGCACGTTCAAGCCGGAATTTAAAGCAATAACAGCCCGAATTCAGGACTTGATCTCAAAGGAGTACCTGGAACTGGACAATGAAAACTCTAATTTTTTGAGATATATACCCTAAAATCTCGGATTGCGATGCAAGTCAAAAACAAATCTGTACTGAAACTCATGATTAATTTTGTTTTATTTTATCTTGGACATTTTCCTTGATTTTGGATGATCTATGTTCTACGACTCTCCTTTTTTCGGTATGAGAACCGACTGTGGCAGATTTGGATCTCTTATGCCCACTCTGGACTGCAATGTCATTTTCAGTTTCCAGCATTATTTCGATGCACCTTGCGACATATATTTCTAAATCCGTTATCAATGATTGTTCCGACTTGATTTCGAAACTTGTAGTTAATGGATACACGCTAATGTTATTTAATCTTGTAGTTAAATCCAGTAGTCATGTAGCCAACAACACCAAATTTGACACCACCAAAAACTACATTTGAACCAATTCTCTGCTACACTACACATGAAATGTCCAAGCTTATTTCCATTGGACTTTGCTTCCTGTACTTTTTCCTCTAAAGTTTGTTTGATGGTTTTTGTTGTCCTCATACCTGAGAAGGTTGTTTCCATATGTTATTTAAATTATTATCCACAAACAAGCAACAACTTCACATACTCTTTTATACTAATTTCCTCTAAGCAGCTCTACTATCCGCCAATCCCCTTCCCAGAACTATAACTCAACACCCCGAAAAATCTATCTTGTTATATTCATGAGTCATTCATTGTAAGTATATACATGTTCTTGAAACATATTCTATCCTACTGAAATTCTGGATGGTTCACCCCTGTTCCATTTACTTCCCTCTATTCCATATATCTCTTAGTATTTTACTAAGAATAATTTTTGCTACGACTATCAGTATTATCAAAATGAGACATTCCTAGTTGCAGCCTCTTTCATGCATTGTTATCAAGCCTCAAAATATGTTTTACTAACTTGGAGGAACTTGAGTTGCCACAATATTTGGGTTCTTGCATACCTCACTCTTCTGGTTTATTTGAATCTGTCACCCATTTTCATTGAGTCATTGCCCACTCACTCTTAAAATATGCCTTAGACCTTTTAATACATTTTCTGCACATAAGCTTTTGATAATTTTATTCAAAAAAATGTGTTTTGGAAACCATATAGTTTATAAATGTATTCAAAGATTTCTCTTCCTGGAAAGAGAAAGTATAAAGATAGGTATATTTTACTAAACAAGATTTTACAATGTGAAAAAACTAATAATCATGGATAATAGTGATACATTAGTCAACAAATTGCCTACGAATTAGTATATCCCATGATTAATATGATCAAGCATAGTCAAAATGGGTACCATGGTCAACTATATTCACCATAGTCATGAGGTTTACCAAGTTGAGCTAGGTTTATTATTTTTACTTGGTTGAGCTAGGTTTACTAGGTTAACCTATGTTTATTAATTTTACACTTTAACCATTGTCAACCATGGTCAACCATGATTTACTAAGTTGACCTATGTTGACCAATTAACTAGGAAAAGCTAAAAAGCTAGAAAGTCAAGGAATTGTTAATCAGTTAAACAAATCAATTTTACTTCCTAAATAGTTATCGAGCTTAGAGGATATTAAATTTGACTTATCATTTCAGCATTCTTTGTTTCGTACCGAATCTTAAAATTCAGTCTATGAAAAACTTTTGAAAAACTTCATGAGTTAACCTCCACTTTGATGAGTTAACCCTCTCCAGATATTATCTAAATATGAGAAAATAACGAGATCTCCTAGTGAACCTGTCCAGGATTACTCTACTAGGTTTAACAACATTTACAATGCAACTCTAGTGAATATTATACCCCCTCCAGACCTTGCCCTAGTTAAATTTCCAAATGGTTTTGATGCTGACATGTCCTATCAATCAAGAAAAAGAGACATTGCAACTTTAGAA
>APFE031200864.1:216234-229930 GCA_000404065.3 Pinus taeda | reverse complement strand
GTGTTTCCATTTTCTTTCTTCGGGGCATCAATCACTGATAATGCTGCTTCACTATGCCCTTTGAATTCCTTCAAAATAATTTTTCAAACCAAGCTTAAGCAAACATTTAAAAAAATATACACCTTTTTTCACTTTGTAGGAGCTCGATATTGCCTCCGATGTATCTCTGTAATTTCGGATCATCCAATTCTGAAATTGCGACCTGTGGTATCCCTCTGTTTCCTCTTTCCAATGCCACCAGTTTGACCCTAATTGGATTCTCCAATGAAGAGTTATGTCAAATCTCCCACAGTGACTTGATTATAGACTAATTCAGTAGAGCGAACTTTTACGACGTGCCACGTGTCCCTGTTTTGACTTTTGGCTCTGAAAACTATAAACAGGAAACTATAGTCCGTCCTCTTTTTGTACCTTCTTACGAAATTTCAATTTGATGCTTACAGAGAAAGTTATGACGATTTTCCCCAGGTCACCTGTTTTCAATGTAATTCAGGATTCTGCAAAAGAACCAACTTCCTTAGTTCATATCTCCGAAAATATAGTGCTAAAAGCTCTGAAATTTGGACCTGAGATTCAGTACGATGTCTTCTCAAATGGGGGTTTTTTTTAGCTTCTGAAACGTCACAGAAAAAAATTTATAGCGAAAATGCCACGATGACCTGTTTGGAGCAGCGAAACCATAGAATCCAAAGCTCTGATACCAAATTTTATGAAACCAACTCAAGAAAAGATAGAAAAGATAGATCAACGCCTTAGAATTCAGCCTCTTTGAGGGGGAAACCTCCATTACATTACATAAATGAACCAATTCTTGGATGATTCAAATGATTAAAACCTCCTTTTCTACTTATATAGGAGTCTAAGAGTCCACTATAACCCAGCCGACCTAACAATAATAATATAAAGCCACAAAAATAACAATAGAGGGATTCTATGGGGCCCAGTAATAACAATATGGGGACAATAGGGGCACAACAATATTAATAAGGGGTACAACTACAATAGTAATGGGGTAATCAGTAGTATTATAGGGACCCAACACATTCCCTATTAGAGAAATAGATGGAGAAGCCAAAATGAAGGACATAAATTCATCTTTCCTTCTGCACTTCTATGGGATAACTACTAAAGATCCTCACACTTTTATCTTTGAGTTTTTTGTAGTTTGTAGAAATTATGATTACACAACAGATGAATAGAAACTCAAATAGTTCCCTTCCACTCTTAATGATGCAGTCATTTGATAATTTATGAGCCTATAAAGGGATAGCATCACTTCATGGGAGTATATGAAACAATCTTTCAATACCAAGTACGAGAATTATAGCAGAGAAAGAGACGCCAGAGATGAGATACTAAAAATGAATCAAGGAGTAGATGAATCTTTGAAATATTTCAATTGAGCTATAGAAGAGCACACAAATGCACTCTAGATCCAGATTCCTTGAAATTAATCTTACTATGGGGATTCAAATAATAACTGATGGAAACAATCAACACTTTTGTGAATGGACACATTTATCAACTCAACTATGATGACATCAAAACGGTATTCAAAAGTCATTCTAGAGTTGCTTGAAAAGAAATTAGAAGAAACAAAGATTTGGTAAGTCCATTTTCCTCCTCTACAATTACTAAGAATTATATAGGAGATATGCTAGAGGACCTAAAATCTGAAATCTTATACACATTTTCTATGTAGATGAATACACTACAGATCAAGAGAAAACAAGAAGTAGAAAGGTCATTAGCTATCCTAGGAATGAGTATCCTTTAGATGACATAGAGAGATGTTATATATGTGAAGAAAATCACTCCATTGACAAATGTCCATCATTTTTAGGCTTGAAATATGTATATAAGGAGTAGAAGGGAACATGGAGAAACTCTACTTTTTCAATCAAAAGAGGCCACAAGGCTGCACATAATATCAACAAGACATGAACTACCCCTCTTCTTTCAATACAAATTATAATGCACATTTTCAACCATTAGTGTCCTCCTAACACTTAACCCTATTCTATGGACACTCCATGGCCTTATCATCCCCAAAATTCCATTCCTCCTTTTCATCCATATCCACACCTACCTCCTCAATGGGATAATCCATATTTTGGATGGACGCCTCAAGAAGCCCAACCACCTACCTTGATGCATCCTTTGCAACCACAAGCACCCCAAAATAATAATCCATAAAAACCTCAGATGTCTTCCCAAATGAACACAAATCGTAACAATAAGTAGGCTCAACCAGTCTACGGTGGAGAAACCTCCTATCCCACTTATGCTATAGAAATTCAAGAGATCAACCTTAGGTCTGGGAAGGTCCTTCCAGATGCTCACTTGACTTCTCCAACATATAATATAGAAGAAGAGAATAAAGATTCTACACCTCAAGTCACTAAGCCTCCCTATCCTAAAAGGATAACCACTCATAAAGCGCACATCCCAAAAGAAGTTGAACTTCTAAGAGAGTTTCAAAATATGTGTCAAGATTCATCTCTTTAAGGCCATAAATGATGTCCCTATATATAATAATTTTATCAAAGAGGAATGTGTTATAAGACTAGTGAGGAGAAAATGAGATGCCCATACTACTAATATCATAGGGCATCTAGTTAATCTTATTCTTGGGAGAGTCATCATCCCCAAATACTTAGATCCTAGGAGCCTAGTAGTAGATGTCCAGATCAATTATATTGTAGTTCCTAACATTTTTATTTACTTTGGAGCTACAATAAATGTCATGAATAATGAGAATATGCTCAAACTCAATCTTTGACAATCCCTAAGGAATAACACCACAATGCTACAACTTACTGACAAATCCATAGTAGCCCTAAAGGTGTTATTTAGGATGTCATGGTATCCATTGGTTCTTAGGAATATCTGAAATATTTCTTTGTTATTCATCCCAAGCCCAAGTTTAATGGATACCTTGTTATCCTAGGAAGACCTTAGTTCGCCATTGTTTATGCCTACATCAGTTATAGGCTAGAAATATGACTATAACTAAAGGGAAATCTAAAAAATAAATTGTATTATATCCACCTGTTTAGCCCCTCATTGATCATGATTTTCCTGTTTGGATAGAAGAAGAAGAAGAAGTAGACTCTTGTCTATCATCACCCTACCATATATGTACATTAGAAACCACCATTGGTAGTAGACAATTGGATGATTATAATCTAATTGACAAATTTCTTCAAAATAAATACCTTATTGCCATGAATGTTGATGGCTTGAAAGACGAACATGCAAGACATCCTGGTTGTTCTTAAGATTTTTCATGGGTAGATCTAACAATTGGTTTCTTTGAATAAAATAATATGGAAACCATAGCAATCAGCCCTTTCAAAAACTTTAAAATCACCCCCCTTCTTTTAGTTGAACAAGAGGACAAATTGCTTATTTTTTTGAGACAACATGTTGATGCATTTACATGGGACTATAAAGAAATGAAGGGAGTCCATCCTTATATATGCACCCATCTTATATACATTAAGGAAGGCAATAAACTTATTTTCCAGCCACAATGGCAAATGACGCCTACATTAAAAGACATAGTTATGGAATAATTGTAAAAAAAATTGGATGTAGGAATCATCTATCCAATCTTGGATAGTGAATGAGTGTCTCCCTTAGTAATTGTCCCTAAAAATAATGGAAAATGGAAATTTTATGTTGATTATATTGAACTCAAAAAACAACCAGAAAGGGCCATTTTCCCTTACCCTTTATGGACAAAGTACTGGATATCCTTACAGGGAAAATTTTCTTCTCATTTTTGGATGGATTCAACAAGTACAATCAAATACAGATCAGCCCTAAGGATCATGATAAGACCATATTCACATTTCCATGTGGAACCTTTTCTTATAGAGTTCTTCCATTTGGTATGTTCAATGCCCCTACTACCTTCCATAGAGTTGTGTTGAGTATTTTTTCTCACCTTGTGCATGATTCAGTGGAAATATATATGGACAATTTTACACCCTACGGGGAGGATTTCCAAGAGGCTCTCTCCAACGTATGTTAATTTTTGCAAAGGTGCAAAGAGATGAACCTCTCCCTAAGCCATGAAAAATGCATGTTTTTTTATGAATTAAGGGATTGTTCTAGGGAACTTTCTCTCTGAAAAAGGAATCTAGGTAGATCCTAACAAAATCGCCATCATCAAAAAGGTTCTTGTTCCTAAAAAATGAAAATATGTTAGAATATTTATAGGTATTACTGGATATTATCAAATACTCATAAAGGATTTTAGCAAGATTGCTTCTCATTTATTTTCTTTACTAACAAAATATTTAGAGTTTTTTGGACAGATTTATGTCAAAAGGCATTCGAGGAAAGTAAAGAAAAACTAATGAATGCACTTGTCCTTAGAGGTCTGAATTGGAACTTTTTCCTTTCACGTCCATACAAATGCATAATATAAAATGTTTTGGGTAGAACTAGGAAAACGCAAACATAAAATTCCCTATGCCATTTATTTTATTAGCAAGAATCGGTCTAAAGTGTAACTTAACTATACAGTTGCTGAGAAATAACTCTTAGTTGTTGTGCATCCTTTGAACGAATTTAGGTATTACGTTATTGTCCATCATGTATTTCTACATACTGACCATGAAGCAATCAAGTAATTAGTTAATAAACAAAATTTGAATTCTCACATAATTAGGTGGTTATTGTTCTTGCAACAATTTGATCTAACTATTATTGACAAACTTGGAAAAGAGAATGTTGTTGCATAGTTTCTTTCAAGACAGACTTTGTCTGTAGATGATGAAGAAATGGCGAATGATCAGCTCCCTAATAAGCATATTTATTTTATCACACTCTTATCCCCATGGTTTGCTGACATAGCCAATTTCTTAGTTATTGGAAAGTTCCCTCCTCACTTATCCACAAAGGAGAAAAAAAAAAATGTCAAAAAAGGTGCCTCTTATACTTGGATTGGGGGTAAACTCTTCAAGTTGGGGTCTGATCAGATCCTAAGAAGATGTGTGAGGGACGATGAGCTGTTGACATCCTCTCAAATTTTCATGATGGACCTTGTAGGGGGCATTTTGTTGCCAAGAGGACATCCTACAAGATCCTACAAGCAGGGTACTACTAGCAAACCCTTCACAAAGGTGCCTAGAGATACAAACATAATGTGATGAATGCCAAAGGATGGGGAAACCCACTCAGAGTGATGAAATGTCTTTATAGACTCAAGTGAATTTTGATCCATTTGGGAAGTGAGGCATGGACTTCTTTGGTCTCGTCGATCCTCCATTTAGACAAAAGAAATATATAATTGTGTATACAACCTACTTGATTAAGTGGCCTGAGGTGAAAGTAGTAAAAGCAATAATTGAGCAAAAGGTGGTTGAGTTCTTGAGGAAAAACATATTTTATAAGTTTGGATTCCTAAGAGAATTGGATACTAACCAAGGCTCCCAAATCAACTCCAATCTGATTGAGGGAGCCATGAATCAACATCACATCCAACACCATAAGTCTACTCCATACCATCGTCAAGAAAATGGGCAAGCATAAGTGACTAACAGAGCATTGGAAATCACACTGGCCAAGGCAATCAGAAACAAGAAAATGATTGGGAAGAGAGACTTATTGAGGCTACCTAGGCCTACAACGCCACTTGGAAGACCACTACTAGGTTCACCCCCTATGAGCTAGTGTATGGAAAGAAAGCATTGTTATCTATTGATTTAGAGTACAACACGCTAAGGATGGAAGCTTATCTTGACTTGGATATCACCAAAGAAAATGAAGAAATGTTGTGGCAATTAAATTCACATGATGAATACAAGATGTGAGCCCTATTGCATACCGAACTGATTCGGCTACAAATAAAAATATGGCATGAAAAACATATCAAGACCGGATCCTTCTAGGAGGGTGATTAAGCCCTCTTGTATGACTCTAGGTTTAAATCTTTTAAATTGAAACTCATGACCGAATGGTTAGGAATTTATCTAGTTGAAAAAATTTATGATAATGGTTTATTCTAGATTAGAACAATAGATGAAGAGCAAATTCCACTTTTTGTAAATAGTTATTGATTGAAATTATACAGTAAGCCCCTCTATAGGGTTGAGTTTACTAATTAAATAATAAAGGAGTCTAACTTGATTGAGAGAATCAGAGCTCCCAATTCATTCAACCTCTTAATAGCATGAAGAAGAAAGAAAAAGAAACAAACCTTCAAGTTAAAACCTCCTTTGAGGCACTTGAGGTGGACTCATTAGGTGAAAACTTTTGTGACACAACCTGTGAGTCTAAGAAAACAGAAAAAAATTAATAAAGATCCCTAGGTGAAAACCTATTTTGAGGCACCCATGGAAAAACTACTAGGTGAAATCCTCCACAAGGAAGCTAGTCGGGGCCTTGAATTATATATATTATATATAATATATATATATATATATAATTTTAAAAAAAAAAAAAAAAAAAAAAAAAAAAAAAAAAAAAAAAAAATCAAATAAATAAATAAATTTTAAAAATGTGTGTGTGTGTGTGTGTGTGTATATATGAATAAAATCATGATAAAAATGTTTTAGTTTGCCTTGATTTGTGTGTAGGTATCATAGTGAAAAATCACAAGATTGACTGGACAGACCAACCTACACATTCGGCCCAATACATCACCCTATGCACTCTCAAAGGACCCAAAAAGAACCCCTACACCATTTTCCATAATCATCCATCATCTCAGCATTTCCAACCCCTTTTCATGCATTTTTGTCCACTTCCCTGAGTTGTTATAGGAAAGTCCTAGAATGCTATAGGATAGCACAAATTTTGCTAAAAAGTTACAGACCAAGGATTTTCTCTACATACAAGTAAAGAAAATTCATCATGGGAATCTTGACATTCAACCATTCCATCGACATGTCTCTACCCATATTTTTCCCTCCACTATTCATCATTTTCTATCCACAACAACACAAAATCCTTGTCTTTTCCATCACAGTCACACCCAAAAGCATTTTCATCAACATCACAAGCTCCTCCTTGCGTTATCATATCTCCTTGATGTTTTATAAGAACAAAATGATGAGCATGATGAGTTTTTTCTACTGTGATAGGAGACTACATAGTCCTCTAGCAGCCTTCAGAAACCCTATAAGCCCAAGTCACCAACACTCTTGAAGAAGATCACTACATGCCATAAATTCCCACAGATATAGATGTAGCTTTGGTAGTCATGACAGAAACACCAGATCACCTGTAGAAGCATTTAAAACCACCTCCAAAAGCAGTAGAAGGTAAGGCACCAGGTATAGATCTCCTACCCTCACCATTTGAATTTATACCAAACATTAGAAAATGTTAAAAGTGCAAAGTGCAGAGGGATTTATAGCCAAATTAGTCTAGCAAACATCTTGGCCAAATCAATTAGGGAACTTCACATTTTCTCCAAGTCACTCATATGTGTGAAAGTGAGGAAGAAAAACTAGGATGATTTGAAAAGTAAGTCATTATTTCTTACTAATGGAAAAGGACATGGAGTAAGAGGCATGACAAGAAGTAGTTGGGGTCCAACTCACCCATTGCACCCTAAGCCTCCTCTCATCAACCACCACAACAACTCTATCTAACTCGGTATCAGTCCAAGCTTGACACTTTGTGCTTTTCATGCAATAGTGCTTAAAAAATATCAATGAGTCCCACCACCACTACAAGAGTAAGAAACGGTTATCAAGATTACAAATTTTCTACTATAGGCACTACTACAGGATACTACAATCATTTCTACAAGATACCCAATTCTCACCCAGAACACCCATAGAAGTCCCATATGAGTTAAGTAACAAGGTTACCTTCAAATAAAATGTAACTCAAATTCCCCTACTCACATTTTTAACAAGGTTCAGCGCTCAATTGCCCCAATTTATCCACCACTATAGTTTCTATATTAAAATAGTCTAAGTAAAACAGAGAAATAGTCGGATAGTTTCTTGTTTTCAAGAATTAAAATTGGAAAAATGATTTAGAATTTCATGGAATAATAATTTGAAAATTTATTTCCTTCTCTATTTCAAGGTTGTACATTTTTCTGAGCTACAGGATCCCCTAATGCCATAGGAAAACCTTGCTTCTTGTACTAGCACAGAACCAGTACTCCCTTGCAAAAAAATTATGTCCAAATTTTCAAAGAATTGTCTCATACAATAGGCTGGGAATTCAATAGAAGAGTACTTGCAAAAACAGCTTGGATTCATCAAAATCCTGAAGTTAAGGATATCTTAGAAAATTCTCATCAGCTAGGGTTCTTTGAAAATTAACAAGGTGGGATAATGAGCTTACCCTAGAATTTTCTCTAAACCTGCAACATCCTGAAGGCCATGAAATAGTCACTACGCTTGAAGTTTTGATCATATCTTAATGAAGGTTTACTCAATATATTCACTACCATTCCCAAGGGGGCTAAATGGAGTAAGGAGGAGATACACGAAGCAATCAGTGTAAAAATATGACTTTTCCTCATTGATGAGCCACTAGAAGAAAGTAAGAATGGGATCAAGAGGGAAAGCCTACCATACCCTTAGGATGAAGTTTCATATCTATCCTTAAATATATTTATTATGAAGTAACATTAAGAATTGTATATGCTTATCATTTTAGGCTCTTGTATCAACTGACATTCCAAGCTTACCTTCCTATCCATGAGAGGCTTAGCATCCCACATTGTATCCTTCAATCCATGAAAGAGATGAGCACAAAAGTAAATGAGGGGAAACCCAATTACTAGGCCCATCATGAACTCATCAGGTTAATAGTCATGGATTCCTTAGAACACCTTCAAAACCCTATTCCTTGGACATGTTTTGCTATCATGATAGATGGGCCTTCTTAGAGGCCCAAGTTGAATTAGTAGAAAACAGAGTTAACAAAGCACCAGGCTGAATTACCTGCCCCAATGACATAATATCTGGTAGAAATAATAAATCCTCAAGAGGTATTGGAGAAACCTCGAGAATAAATTAAGAAACCACATAGGATGCTAGCTAAGAAAAGGAAGAAAGAGACAACAGAAATCCGTATAGCACAAGAGGGAGGGGATGAGCTTTTAGAGGCAAAAAATAAGAAGATTGATGCTACATTTGTATCCCTAGGCACTTCAACAAAAGCCAAGTCTAGCAAACCCAATCAACTGCCTACTTAATTCTGAAGAATAAAAAGTACTAGAGTGAGGTGCAGTGGAAAACCTAGGCCTCCATATCCCACTCCTATAACCATTGAATAAATCCCTTACCCTGAGAAATAAAATCCTTAGAATATAGGGAGGAAGAAGCCAATGACATTAATGTTAGAAATTGAAGTTACACCCACACCTCCTAAGGAAAATAAGTTGCAACTAAAACCAGAGGAAATAAGTGTTGAACTTGTAGGGCCACAAGAACAGACAATAGAGTTATAAGAGTAGTCTATAGAGCTACAATAAATTGACAGAAAATAAAATCATCCAACTCCAAGGGAATCCACTTCCTTCTATTCTTCAATTGAGGCAGGTAAAATGCTCTCTATACACTTATTACCATGAGTATTCCTTGAAGGTTGAACTTGAGGAAAAAGGTAAAATTCCATTCTTAGATGTCCTCGTGATCAGAAAGAAGGATGGTACTTTGGAAAACCAAGTTTTTAGGAAGAAAACCCACACTGAGAGCCACCTTCATGTCGAATCGTACCATCATCCAGCCCAGAAATTTGGAGTCCTTAACACTCTTGTTGTTAGAGCCCTCAGAATCTCCAACGCTGATCACCTTGATGAAGATATTAAGCACTTAACCTTTGTCTTTAAATATGTAGGATACAAAGAAAAAGATATCAACAAGGCTATAAAAAGAGCTGAAGGAAAGGCCCTCCCCAGGGACCCTAAAGAAAAGTGCAGAATAGTTTATCTTCCATTCATTCAAGGGGTTACAGATAAAATCGCCAAGGTTCTAAGAAAGAAAGACATATTCACTCAGTTTACGACTTGTGGAACAATTAAGCAAAAAATGAGATTTGAAAAGGATAGCATCGATCAACAGTAGCTAAAGGGAGTTTATAAGATGGATTGCTCTTTCCGGAAAAGTTATATTAGAGAGACAGGGTTTTCCTTAAAAACTAGACTTAAAGAACATGGAGCAGATATCAAGAATGGGAGAGCACGCACTTAAGAACTTGCAGAGCATCCTCAAAAACCAAGCATCATGTTTGTCTCGACAGTGCCAATATTATCACGAGGGATGATCACTATTAAAAGAGGAAAATCAAAGAGGCGCTTGAAATTAGGAAATGTTTGAATAAACTCAACAGAGATGGTGGGAATGAGATCAACGAAAATTGGTTTCCAGTGATTAGGCATATCAACACATCCAAGTCGTCTAAGGTATATCACTCCAGTATGAACCCTCTTTCCTAACCTCTCTAATTATTTAATTATTTAGGTAACATAAATAAATTAATAATAATAAAGAAGGAGAAAATCTTATAAACATTAATAAGTAGATCTAATTAAATAATTTAAACGTTAATAGTAGATTTAATTTACTAATTATGAATTAAATATTATTATTTATAAATTAATAATTATGGTTTATTTATATATTATTCATTAGGAATTAAATTATTAGTCATTATTAACTAAAAATCTAATAATTATTATTAATAAATTTAAAATTCTTAATCATTATTAACTTAATAATTTAATATTATTATCATTAAATTTGATTAATTATAAACATTTGAATTAAAAAATAAATTTTTATCACATTAGGAACTTTTAAAGTAATATTATATTAATTTAAATAAATTAATAGATTTTAATTAATAAACTCATTATAACATTTTCAATTAATAAATTTCTCTATAAATTTTTTATTTTTAAATTATTTATCTATATTTTAATATACTAATAATTAAAATTTATTTAATTTGTGTTTCTCATTAAAAGGATATTAATATTTTAATAACTTAAAGCTCACTTTAATTAAAATTCTTTAAAAAATATCTTGAATGGAAATAAAATCAAAGCAATGTTTGTTGGAGAAAGAAAAACTTACTTAATTAATTAAATAAATAATTTAAATATAATAAATTAATTATATATTTTTCCAGTAATTAATCTCAAGTAGGCTTAGGTTTAGTTTTATAGAATGAGGTGGCTTTTTGTTTTTTGTTTTTTGTTTTTGAGCATCAGTTATTTATTTGTTCTGGTTGGTAAGCTCTTCTTTCAATCTATCCTTATGTCCTGAAGATGGATTCACATTGGGATTCGAAACATTGACAACAAGAGGCACACAATATTGTGGATGATCCGAATCAAAAATCCCTAAAGGCTAAGAATCATAGGTGGAAGAAAATTGCACAATCCAAGGGAGTTGTTAATGTTGGAAAGATGGTGGATGAAATGAAAAACTTGATAGAAGAGTTGGAACTCCTCATATTTGATGAAGCCCACAAAAGGGATTACTTGGAAATCGAAAACTAGCTAAAATCCCAATTGCATCAAACACAAAGATTGTTCCAAGAAAAAGAAACTCAATCCTAGAGACAAACTTGGGCACCATGGCACATTTTTCTTTGGAAGCAATGAATTGCAAGAAACCATCAAAAACCTGCTCCTTGTTTCTAAAGGAGAAATGGTGCCAACATCGAAAAAAAATGCTTGCATAAAGAGCGTCGCTCCCTCTACAGGATGATAAATAATTCATTGACTTTTGCCTTCGGTGCAGCACAGAAGACAAGGCCAAGGTTTTTGAGTTTTACATTCATACCTTTGTGCTTCCTAATATGACCATATGATACCCAAATCCAATTTTTGGGAGATACATAGCTAATGGCCCTAGCAGCTTGGCTAAGGCATGAAGAGGTCAGGATAAGAAGAAGTAAAAATATGCTTGTGGACAGAGTTGAACGAACCACTTTGGATCAGACTAGAGCATCCTAATCCATCAATCCTCACTTCTACCTATGAAATCCTAGTAGAGGATCCTGAAGTGGTGAAGGTTTACAAACAAACACAAGTAGAGACCATCCTCCATTTTGAGGATACCTTTAGACTATTGAGAGAAGAAATTTCATAGGCCTTCCAGAGGATATGGCAGACAATACCTCACAGCATGAAGATCAAAAGATATCATTCCCCTAACAGGTTGTAAGTTGAATTGGTAAGAATCCCTTTATATAAAATGTTCATTCATAAACTCAAGGTCTAATGGATTCGACTCGGACTCAATCCTTATTTGTTGCTAGGACTTCAAAGACATCAAATTCAAGGTAATGGTAGGAAATTGAGAAAAATGTAGGCTTTTATCCAGGAGGGACAGCCACCTCTAGCACATCATGGGATGTTAAAGGGGTCATTAGAGAAATGAATGTGGGAAAGCAGAGGAAGGGGGGAGAATAGGTTTCTCAAAGGATGAGCAACAGTTTCAGTAGGGGGTATGATGATCCTCCCAATTAGGTAAAACATAAGGCCCATCCAACATTTCCTAGGCACATAAAGGTTGTATTAGACCTTATCTTTTGCACTTAAAACATTTTTTAGCTTAAATAAGTTCTTAGGAGGGTTAGGGAGACTCATCATAATTTATGTGCCTAATGTTCTTATTGTGCAATATAATGAGAATATTTGGTATAGATCACAATGATATCTAGTTAGATATATTTATGGGACATGTCCCCTACTACGGGGAGATCAAACTTGATTGGCTTGAAGCACTAATTACTCCTCCCTGTAGTGGCGAGGTCACTCAGGGAGCATGATCTTGTTTTTTAGGATTTTTTGAGGGAAGGAAATCCTCCTTTCAAGGAGGTTTTCCCTCACTCATATTGTATAAATAGAGGGCCTGACTAGCCCATTAGGTATTCATAAGCTAGTATCAGTCGCGTTAGAGGAGCAGTAAGAGCTTAAGAGCTTAGGAGTTTTCCAGTTTTCCAGTGTTTCATATACAAGCAATTTTCTGATTAATGAAAGACATATTCAGTTCTTAGATTAGTGTTCCTTCAGGGATTTTAGCTTACTTTGGTTAGGTCCCACTCTAGGTGCTCAAGACCCCTTTTGTATTATTATCTTTTATGAACTTTTTCATTTTTGCAAATCTTATTCCTAAATGTTTCCTTTAGGCATGGTTAATTAGTTTTTTTTTTTACGTTTTTTCCTTACATAGTAGTTGGGTACTATATGGTATCTTTAGCAATGGTTATATTTATTATTTAACATCTATTTTCATGCATTGAGCTCACTTTGGTTGTTGATCTTTAATGGTTGTTTATCATTTATGTGTGTTGTAATTGTGCATTCCTTTTTTTTCAGAGCTACAAGAGACTCTTTTGTCAACCATTTTCTAAATAAATAATTCTATAAATGACATGAGTACATGCACATGCATCCTTTATCAATGCTTGGCCACCCATTAGTCCATTTTTCCTTCAAACCACATCCTTAGCATATTTTCCTGCTCACTAGATTGTCTCCTGTAGAAAAACAGAGACTCTTGTAGCAGTTTGCATTTTGCATTTGAAACTCATCTAAACTTGCATCCAAATCATGTTTAATATTCTTTGATGTGTTACAACATCCTTGGAACCTTGAAGATGAAATTCATAATCTGATCCGGACTTAAACAGGAACGCAATAAAATACAGAGATAACCATATACACAAAGATGCAGCAGAAATAATACTTCATTTCATT
>APFE031200864.1:202608-213169 GCA_000404065.3 Pinus taeda | reverse complement strand
GTAGCTTATCTCTGAGAAGAGATGTGGCAGCTACATGCCTCTGAACTGTGTTACAATGAGGCTCGAATGCCTATTTATTGTTGAGAAACAATGGAAAACCTTCACATCCCAAAACCTAACCCTAGAAGATGAAACGCCAAATTGTGGGCCCCGTTTGGGTAAATTGGTACATCAATTTCCCAGGGTCGTAACTTTGGCATACGATCTCTGTTAGCTTGTTAGAAAGATCTATCCGAGAGCTACCACTTTCGGAACGGAAACATCAGTCCATGGACCCATGTTACCCCCAGATTTCCCAAAAAACGTTATTTAGGGCCTCAAAACGGCTCCGGAAGTTTAGGACCCGAAAAACTGCTAAAAATAGTAAACTGTGCTACAATTTAGGAAACTGAAAAAAAAAATAAATAAATAAATAAATAAAAATAAAAAAAGAGACAATTGTGGGGGTCCAAATGGGTTAGGTGGGTGGCCACCAACATCCACCTAGATCATAATCCAAGAGAACAAATATATTCTTAGACCTAGTTTGCTATAGAAATTGTCTTTTTTTTGTAAAATTAGGATTTAATGTTTACATGCTTTATTTCACTTGTGAATTTTCTTTATCTATACAATAGAATATATATTAATTTATTCCATCATAGTTAAGTTGGGCTGTTTCATTTTCATCTAGATAACATATATTTTCTTATTGTCTTTCATTTCCTGCAATTTTGAATCTTACCTGTAGCATAAGACAATTAAAGAGGTCTCTTAGTAACTAGATCTCATCTTAGTGTTTTCATAGAAGTCAGCAAAAGAAAAATATAAGCACATGTTACACACATAGTGTCAACCCCTCTTACGTTTGCACGAACCCAAGGTTGATAATTAAAGTTGAGACACTTGGGAGTTGCAGTATTCCTACTACAATATTGAGGGTCATCAACTACTTCAGTAGCATCATTGATTTTCTTACATGGTATGAAATGTTCCATCTTTGAAACAAAATCCACTACTACAATCATAAAATCATGACCTCTTGGTGTTCTAGGTAGTCCCAAAACAAAGTCCATACTTACACCTTCCCATGGCATCTTAAGTAATGGAAGTGACATTTATAACCCTATTTTTTTACTCCTTCCTTTCACTAACTGACAAATTCTACAATACTCAATTAACTTCTTAGCATCCTTGTTGATGTTAGGCCAAGAGTATCTTTCCTGCACAAATGCTGGGCCAAAAGTATTTTTCCTTCACAAATATCTTGAGGTGAAAACCTCTTTTTTGAGTGCAAAACTTGAGGAAAGGTTTGCGCCTCAAGATATTTGATCCCTCTTGGAACTTTATAGATTCGAGGTTGAGATGGATCTAGGTCGATTTCAGTCATGCATGGTCACACAAAATTTGTTGAACATATAATTATTATGGTTATTTTTAATATGTTAAATATGTCATATTAATATGGTCATTTTAATTTTAAATTTTCTTAGATACCTCAATTTTTTGAGATGATAGAGACAGTTAATAACTTGAATGACATGAAAAATGATGAAATACAAAATTTGAATGGAAAGTGACAATGTAACAATGGTGAATGACAGAAAATGTGAATAATACGAATGTACTCAATTACAAATAGTCTTCATTGCAATCAATCTCAAACTATTTTCTTCAGAACATTCGTATTATCACACATTTTAGTTTTTCCATCTTTTCATATCGATCAAATGAAAAGGATGGTTGAAATCATAGACCATTCAAATATTTAACTCGATATATTGTATTAAATGTCATATCTTGTCTCTCTTTCTCTCCAATATTAATAGTATATTTCTCCAAAGTCAATCAGTGTAACTTATGTAGTGTTAAACCCTAAGTAAGTTTCAATGGCATTTGTTTTATATTACCTCATTTGAAGGCAAAGTGACTAACAATGTTGAATGATGAAAAATGGGAATAATAAGAATGTAGTAAATTACAAATAGTTTACAGTTTCAAGAAGAAAACATTTCAAGTAAGTGAACATTTTATTTAAGATGAAGATTCAGGTATTTTATTTATGGCTGAATTATTGTAACACATAAATCAATGCAAATCGTAAGTAATTGTTTTTTTCTTAAACCAAAATAAATTCACACTATTAATATAATTACTTTGAAAGTCATGTACATCATACATATAGTTACATCAAATCAGAAATCAACAGTTGTACTAAAATAAATGCATCTAGTGAAAGCAATCAAAAAGGATTAGAAATCAACATCTACATTGAATCAGTGCATCTAATGCAAACAATCAAATAGGAATAGAAATCAAAATCTTCACTGAAATCAATGCATCTAGTGAAATCAATCAAATAGGAGTAGGAATCAACATCTACATTGGAATCAATGCATCTATATTAGTGAAAAAACAAAATCTTCATGGATTTCTAAATCCAACTTCTTTTACCTTTTGTAAAATCCTTACTTCCTCTTCCTCTATCTTTAATAATGTTCAATATTATATAATACGATATAATATGTGTATATATTTGTGTATCTCTTTCTTCTTCCTTCCCCCACCCCCCCCCGATAGCTATCTCTCCCTCGCCCCTCCCTCCCTCTCTCTTATATATCTTTTCCCTTTTCCCCCCCCTCCATCTATATCTCTATCTCCTCCATATCTATTTATTATCTCTCTATCTCACCCTCAGACAACTCTCTCTCTCTCCTCTCTCTCTCTCTCTCTCTCTCCCCCCCTTGCCACCCTCCCTCTTTTATGGTCTTTCTTATTTTCTCCTCTCTCTACCCTCCCACCCCACCTTTATTCTCCTCCATTTCTCCTCTCTCTTCCTCCTCTCCCACCTCTGTCTTCCTTCCTCTTCCCACCTCTTCTTCCTTCCCCTTCCACACTCTCTCTCTCTCTCTCTCTCTCTTCTCTCTCTCTCTCTCTCTCAATATCAATATTTCCATCCCTCTCTCCTTCTCTCTCCCCCTCCATCTTTGTTTCTCCCTCTCTCTCCCCTCCTCTTTCTCTTCCTTCCTCTCTCTCCCCCTCTCTCTCTTCATCCAATGTTGCAAGGTCCTTTCACAAGTTCTTCCCCAAAACCATTAGAATCATTTGAAAGCTCTTCCCTGAAAAGCATAAAGGTTCCTCCTATTACAAGTCATTTTTCCATATCCGCTCAAAAGTCCTAAAAAATGTAATAATCAACATCCTTGAACACTTTTTCATTATCCCTTTGCAAATCTCTAAGCATCACTTCCCAAAAAAGTTTGAGTTTTTAAGTTAACCAACTCAAAAACCATGTTTTTAGACCTAGCGCACCTTGCATGTTTGTCCACCTGCAATGGTTGCAAGTTGCATAACTAAGAATCTGCGATGATTAGTGCAAGTTTCTCTACTCTACAGGTGCGTTGATTCTAGAATTTCAGGAAAATTAAAAATTATTTTTGAATCTTCTTCTTCCAGAAGCTTCTAAGGTGGCAATAACCATTTAACATGGATAGAGATCTCGAATTCCTATTTGATCCTAGTCTAGTGGTCTTATCTCTTATCCCTAGAGCTTATCCTCCCTCATATGTGGATCTCAAGCCTAGATTGGTAACTTTCACCCTATAAATTTACTGCCTCCCACAGAGTCACGTTGGTTTTTGGAGATTATTGGTGCCCTCATGTTGCTACTTTGAGCTTAAGGAGTCATCATCCATTTATGCATTAGGGTTGAGTGTGAAGGTTTTCTTTGTGGAAAGGAAGGACAAGATAATTGGGGATACATCTACAAATTCAGCTACTATATATAGTTGTAACTCTCTCATTTATTTATCAATACAAAAACCACTTTATTTTCCTATACTTGTGTCATGTTGATGCTTACATATTTCAATGCCATGTTGACTCATTGATTAGAGATATTGGATTATCTTATGTGGAAGTTGTGGTTCCCTTGCTTGTTTTAGTCTTTGTTGCATGTTACGTTTATAGTGTGAGAAGCTAGAGTTAGAGCTTACAAGTAAGGAGAAGAGGAGGACTTACTACATATTTGTTGAAATATGGCAACAAGAATATTCCAATTTAATCTGTCCTTGAATTAAATTTTGAATTAAAATCAAATTTAGTCTTAACAACTACTTGGAAATAATTAATTAATTTATTTTAAATTAATTAGTTGGAGAAATTCAAGTTAAAAGTCTTTTTGAATTCATGCAAGAGTTATCCCGTAAATTAAGGAGATAAGATTGATTTATATTTGAGTTGTAATTAGTTAACTCAGTTTACTGATTTAAGTCCAGTTAAATTAATTCCAAACTGTTTGAGGAACTAATAGTGAGTTAACAGTCAATTGATGCATTAATGCACTCAACTAGTGCTACTCCAATTAACTGAAGGTTCCCTCATCGGAAACTCATGCATGTCTATTCTGAGAAAGACCCAGTTGAGATTAATGTTCAAGGACAGTGTACTATCAGTTGCATGTGTTTTCTCATGGAGAAAACTTATGCAGGAAGTCAGGATTCATCCTTGAGGATTGCGCAGTTTTGAAGGCTTGTTTTTCCACTTGGTAATAGGCTAATCATTGACAAGGAACAACGCAAGGAAATAGGAGCTTGGAGGGCGGAGAGGAAGGTTGGAGAGAAGCCAAGATTTCCTGTGAGCATCTGTGAGGATTGTACTAAGAGCTGGCTAGCTATGAGAGCTAAGGCTTTGTATAATTCCTATGTATTTCCACCATGTATGATAATACAATAGTGTGGGTTTTTATCTGAGACTTTCCCAAAAGTATTTTCATGTGTATTGTGCCATTAATTCTTCTTCTTCTGGTTATATTGTTCATCTTGATCTTTAAGCTTCTGCAAATTGATAGTAGAAGTATTTTATAGTATTCTTCTTTGATTTATATTTCATTATTGGGTTAACCTATCACAGATTTTCTACATGGTATCGGAGCTGTGAATAGTATGCTGAGAAGAGAATTCAAAGTTTGAAGTTCGAGGTTGCAGGTGCAAATCGAACTCATATCATACTTCAAGGTTGGCCAATGGCATTTTATGGCTTGAGACTCGAGTATTCCTTGGAAGGTAGCTCGAATTACATAGCATGGAAAGATAGAATGGAGGTTGTATTAGAAGACAATGGCTTGAAGGAATTCATTGATCAAGAAATCCCAAAGCCAGCTTCAACTAATGAGTTGGCTGAGTGGAAGAAGTGTGTGGCGAAGGCGAGACAGATCATCCTTCAGGGAGTTCGAGACCATATTGTCTTGAGTCTCCATGGGGAGGATACTCCATTTTCAATGTGGAAGGCAATGAAGGACCTCTATTAGAATAGTAGCGACCAGAGGAAATTGGCACTCAAGGATAAGCAGAATCAAGATGGAGAAGGGTGATAATATTTCCACATATCTAAACAAGCTCACCACCTGCAAAGATGAGCTTGGCAGTGTGGGAATAACTACTTTCGATGATGATATGGTGATCCTCGCTCTCCTTGGCCTTCCAAAGAGTTGGAATAGCTACTAGAACTCTGTGAATGGAATGGAGAAACTACTGGATTGGGAATGATTATGGTCGGACCTTATGCAAGAAGAGATCGGGAGGAGCACAAGAGATGGTTCTTCATCTAAGAATGATGATGAAGAAAATCTAGTCTTAGCAAGTAAGGCAAGGAAAGGGAAGGGGAAGGCTTCCCATTTCAAATCGAATTCTTCTCATGGAGGGAAGAAGGGTGACATGTCTAAAGTAAGATGCTTTAATTGTCACAAGATGGGACATTACGAGACTAATTTCCCATCCAAGAATTCCAAGAATGGATCCTTGGAAGGATCGGAAGGTGAGGCATTAGCCTCTCATTTCGTAATGGAATTTACCCTCATCGCATGCATGGTGTCATCAATGATGGGTAATGTCTGGTATCTTGACAGTGGAGCCTCATTCCACATGATCGATGATAAAAATTTATTCAGTGCCCTGGAGGAGAAAGACCTCAAGATGTGCTAGAGATGGGTGACGACGGAAGGTATAGTGTTTCAAGAGTGGGCACGGTTGCTTTTCAGAGGAAGCACGGAGCTCCTCTCACCTTGACAGATGTGGTGTATGTGCCTGGAATGAAGAAGAACTTGGTATTAGTCACAATGTTGGAGGACAAAGGCTACGATGTTGTCCTTAGTAAAGGAAAGTCGTCCTAAGACACATAGCCACAGGTCAAACCAAGAGGATAGGGATTCGGGTGAAGAATCTCTATAAACTAGAGGTATATGATTGTGCAACGTTGAGTACGAAAGAAGAATTGGTCCAAAGCCAAGTTGTGGCACAGGTGGTTGGGCCATTTGCATCATGGGGCTTTGAAGCTAATGCAGCAGATATCTACAGGACTTCCCAAAGGTAAACTTGAGCAAGTTGACACATGCAAAGGTTGTACCTTTGGAAAGTACACCAAGTCTTCCTTTCATGATCGAGACAGTCGAGCAGAGGCTATCTTAGAGCAGTTCATACTAATTTGTGTGGACCATTGTCGATGGCATCCACAACAAAGCAAAGGTACTATGTGATTTTCATTCATGACTATTCTCGTAAATGTTGGATTTATTTCATGTAGAAGAAGGACCAAACTTTCACAAAGTTTTGTGAGTTCAAAGCCTTGGTCGAGAAAGAGTTAGGGAAGAAGATCAAGGCCTTGAGAAGCAACAACAGTGGATAATGTCTCCCAAGAATTTAAGGACTTCTATGCAGCGGAAGGAATTAAACAAGAGTTGACGGCACCTCATAACCCAAAGCAAAATGGGGTGGCCGAGAGGAAGAACAGAACTATTGTAGGGGCAGCATGGGAAATGTTGCATGACCAAGGCCTACCACTTCACTTGTGGGATGAGGCATGCAACACAAAGGTCTATTTGCATAATAGAAGCCTACATCACATACTTGGGATGAAGACACCAGAGGAAGCTTTCTCCGATAAGAGACCAGATGTGGGTCACTTCAGGATCTTGGGCTTTCCATGTGACAAAGGATGCACGGAAGAAGCCTGAGATGACAGCAGAGTTGGGGATATTTGTGGGGTACACTGATACACCTCACAACTATCAGGTGTACTTTCCTACCAGTCAAAGGACAGTGGTTTACAGAGATCTCACATTTGATGAGCAGAAGGCCATGCGAGTTTTCGTTGAGAGGGAGCTCCAACTACAGGTTGTGGAGGAACTGTTGGTTCCTAAGGAGGAGGAGCCTCAGACTAATGCAGAACAGATGCATCCAAAGGTTCCAGGAGTGGAGACATCCACTCAAGCAGAGTCTTCCAGAGATGGACGGAAGCGCACAAGAGAAGCTTATAGATTGTTGGATGATGCGAGAGAGAATGTGGGAGCACCATCTTCTCAGCACACACAGAGGAGGTCACCTGAGAGATACACTGGATACATCGCCCTTGCTGAGGAATGTGTTGAGACCAAGCCATCTTCTTTTTGAGGAAGCAGTGCAGTAGCTAATTTGGGTTGATGCTATGGTAGAGGAGTATGACTCCATAGTTCGTAATAGTGTTTGGGACATGGTTCCAAGACCGGAGAACAAGTCAATTGTGATTTCCTGTTACAAGGAAAAGCAAGCTGCTGATGGTAGTGTGGAGAAGCATAAGGCAATATTTGTTGCCTGTGGCTTTTCACAGGTCGAGGGGATTGACCATGATGATACTTTTGCTCCTGTCACAAGGTACTCATCTATCAAATCTATGTTGGCATTATCAGCACATATGGGTTGGAAGATCCATCAAATGGATGTGAATACTACATTCCTCAATGGCCAAATTGAGGAAAAGGGGTAAATAAAGTAGCCAAAATGTTTTGAGACCTTC
The DNA here is from genome assembly GCA_000404065.3 of Pinus taeda. NCBI lineage: Eukaryota > Viridiplantae > Streptophyta > Pinopsida > Pinales > Pinaceae > Pinus > Pinus taeda. The sequence goes on along the minus strand of APFE031200864.1, from coordinate 205,363 downwards.
GATCGTGAGTTGCATGCATGCCAACTCAAGAGAGCGTTGTATGAGCTGAAGCAAGCACCTCGTGCTTGGTACACTAGGATAGACAACTACTTCACCGGGTTGTGCTTCACAAAGAGTGAAGCGGATGCAAACCTATACCACATCGTGGTGAAAGGTAAGTTGTTGATCATCGTAATTTATGTTGATGATCTTATATTGACTAGTGATTATCAATTGATCATGTCTCACAAGGAGGACCTTGCAAGAGAATTCGAGATGAAAGACATGGGTCTCATGCATTACTTCCTTGGCATGGAAGTGTGGTAGAAGGATAGGGAGTTGTTCGTGTCTCAAGGAAAGTATGCCAAATAGAATCTCAAGAGATTCCACATGGAGAAGTGCAAGCCCATGCATACTCCTCTAGCAGGTAATTGGAGAAAGGAGGTTACTACTTCAAGAGAATTGGTAGAGGCTACTATGTACATGCATCTTGTGGGTCCATTGATGTACTTAATGAACACACAACTAGATTTGTGCTATGCGGTGAACCAGCTGAGTCAAGCGATGGTTTATCCTACCAAGATGTTTTGGAAGGTGGAAAAGCATGTATTGAGATACCTCAGAGGCACATCTCAATATGGATTATGGTATAGATGGACAAAGGGAGTGAAGCTACAGGGCTTCACTGATGCAGATTGGGCAGGGAGTCCATCAGATCAGAAGAGTACATCAGGAGGGATTTTCAACCTTTGGTCAGTAGCAGTTTCTTGGTACAGCAGGAAACAGAGGTCTGTTTCACTCAGCTCGGCAGAGGCAGAATACATGGTTGCAAGTCAACCAGCATGTGAGACCATCTGGATGCAGAAAATCCTAGTCGGTTTGTTTGATCAGAGGATGGATCCAACTGTGATCTATTGTGATAATCAAAGTTGTATCAAACTCTCTGAGAATCCAGTATTTCATGATAGGTCCAAGCACATCGAAATCTGGTATCATCATCTCAAAGACTGTGTAGCTAGGACGATCATGTTGTTGCAGTATATTTCGACAGAGGAGAAAGATGCTGACATTTTGACAAACGCATTGTCAAAGTGTAAATTCGAGTTCCATAGAGACAGGATCGGGGTGGCAGATAATCCCTTTCTTGTTGAGAGGAAGTGTTGAAATATGGCAACAAGAATATTCCAAATTAATTTGTCCTTGAATTAAATTGTGAATTAAAATCGAATTTAGTCTTAACATCTACTTGGAAATAATTAATTAATTTGTTTTAATTTAATTAGTTGGAGAAATTCAAGTTAGAAGTCTTTCTGAAGTCATGAAAGAGTTATCCCTTAAATTAAGGAGATATGATTGAGTTATATTTGAGTTGTAATTAGTTAACTCAGTTTACTAAGTTAAGTCCAGTTAAATTAGTTCCAAACTGTTTGACGAACTAATAGTGAGTTAATAGTCAGTTGATGCATGCATGCACTCAACTAGTATTCTAGTTAACTAGAGATTCCCTCATCAGAAACTCATGCTTGTCTATTCTGAGAAAGATCTAGTTGAGATAAATGTTCAAGGACAGTGTACTATAGAAAGATCTAGTTGAGATAAATGTTCAAGGACAGTGTACTATCAATTGCATGTGTTTTCTCATGGAGAAAACTAATGCATGCAGTCAAGGATTCATCCTTGAGGATTGTGCGGTTTTGGAAGATTGGTTTTCCACTTGGTAATAGGAAATCATTCAGAAGGAACAGCGCAAGGAAATAGGAGCTTGGAGGGCAGAGAGGAAGGCTAGAGAGAAGCCAAGATTTCCTGTGAGCATCTGTGAGGATTGTACTGAGAGCTCGCTAGTTGTGAGAGTTAAGGCTTTGTATAATTCCTATGTATTTCCACCTTGTATGATAATACAATAGTGTGGGGTTTTTAGCTGAGGCTTTCCCCAAAGTATTTTCATGTGTATTGGTGGGCATTGGGGGCTATGATTCTTCTTCTTTGGTTATATTGTTCAGCCTCGATCTTTAAGCTTCTGCAAAATAATGATAGTAGAAGTATGGTTATTAGTATAGCTACTATTGATTTATATTGTCATTTATCTCGGGTAACCTGCGAACATAATTTTTCTACCCCATTTTACTTTTAATAATTATATCCTTTAATTAATATAATAGTCTTTATTTAATGCTCTTTTTAAATTTTTTAATCCTTCTTTTCTAATTAATATATGTATAGTGGAAATATAATAAGTATATATATTGTTTAATTCAGACATATAGCCCTTTTTTTTAAATTCTCTCTTTCTCTTTTCCTTTTCTTCTTTTTTCTAATAGCCAAAGGCCTAACGACAAAATGGAGAATCTCCAAAACTGTCTAGCAAAACACTTCAATGGCAACAGGTTGATGGAGAGTTGATGGCTAAAGACCTAGTGATCAGACAACCTGGGACTATGTAGCGGTTGAGCGGCATGAGGATCGAACAACTCTACCAGCAATGTAACGAACAAGGTTCGTACTATGCAATAATCTTTAGAACACTTGGAACACGAAGACATCCATTAAGAATAAGAGCATATATATATTGAATAGTGTATAAAAGAATTGATATGAGATATGATGATAAGTTTACAAATGAGGGCCTACTTATATACTAGTTCTTGTTGGTCAAATCCCAAGCCTACCCAAGTCTTTCATCTTTAAAATTAGCTCCCATCCACAATTGGGGGTGTGTTCTTCCCCTCTGAGGGCCTAAAGATGAAGAGTTCTTGTTGGTTCAATATTTTCACATGCT
>APFE031200864.1:169318-202588 GCA_000404065.3 Pinus taeda | reverse complement strand
ATTGTATTGAGAGCTGGCTAGTTATGAGAGCTATGGCTTTGTATAATTCCTATGTATTTCCACCATGTATGATAATACAATAGTGTGGGGTTTTTCTCTGAGACTTTCCCCAAAGTATTTTCATGTGTATTGTGCCATTGATTCTTCTTCTTCTGGTTATATTGTTCAGCTTGATCTTTAAGCTTCTGCAAACTAAAAATAGAAGAAGGTTATAGTATTCTGCTTTGATTTATATTGCATTATATAGTTAACCTATCATAGATTTTCTACAAGATTCTAAGTAGGTCCCTTTTTTGTATTCTAATCTCTCTAAGGAAAACATAGATCATTTTTCCCTTTGTTGTTCTATATCATACCACTAGATCTAAGGAGTTCATTTTTGTTCGCAAAAGTAAATTTTCCACATAAAAAACTGGTGACCATACTGGGGACCATGATTTCCCTTTAGTGGTTTTCTTGTCTTACTTAATTTTAGCCTTTCAAAGTGACCTGAATTGACGTGTTCAAATAGTAATTGAACTTAAGAAAACATAATTATGAGCTTCGTAGGGTTTTTTGTGTCATCTTTTGAGCAAAATCAGCCCCAACGCACTCTCTATTTTGAGACAAAGCAACCCAACACAATACTTTTTCTCTGTAAGTGCAATGGTTTGCACTAGTGCCCATTTTGCACATGTGATGGTCTTGTAGGATGAAAAAAATTGCATTTCTATGCCTTTCTCTAAGTTCTGATTTTATCCATAAGGTTTTCTTGAGTCTCTGAACTTGTCTATGTATTTGTAAATCCATCATTGTGTTTACATTTGAGTTTGATTGCCTTTGATGAGAGTTTGTTTAATTTATTTTTTTCTTCTCGTCATTAGGGTTATAAACATTTTATCTTTATTGTTGATTTGATCAAATGAATTTTCATATTAAAATTGCAATCTCTATGAGTTCTTTTGGTCAATGGTCTAGCTTAATTTTCATTTTCATTGCATTTGAAATTGAAAAGGAAAATAAAAGAAAACTTTCAGTTTCTTACCAATTTTTGAGTGTTTGAGTGTCAATGTAAATCACCTTTGAGTGTCATTTCTTTCGATCTTTTGAATTTTCACCCAATTTCAGTTTGATTCCACTCTTAATGAAATCTAGGATTACATTTGATTTCATTGGGAAATTCCTCTACTCACACTTGATTGGTTCTTTCATTGCATTAGTGAAGGAAGGGATTGGTGTTCATATTTAGTCTTGTTATATTGTTCTTTCATTAATTTGGAATCATCTTGTGTTTGTGTTGAATAGTTCTCTTACATAATTAGAATTCTCATTTTCTAAATAAGAAAGGAAATTGTGCATAGATTAAATTTGCATACTTTTCACAAGAATTGTGCATAGATTACATTGCATGGTTTGGCATCATTTAGGGGTTTGAATTGAATTGGAATGTTGAATTGAAAGCCCTAGCCAGGAAGCATTTTTTATTATTACATTATAGTTTGTCTCTTCTCTCTTGTTAATAGATCTTCATTGAAAAGAAAAGAGTTCTTATTATCAAACTAGTTGCATCATGGAGAATTCAGGTGAACTCATACCATGAGCCTTTAAATTGAAACTTAATTAAATTTTAAATTTAAAAAAAAAAAATCAATCAATCTAAGGAGCATTTGTAACATTAACAACACATATAGAAGTATAGGCTAGAGACATGTTTTGGTGTCGTAAAATGTAGGAGTTGTCATTATTTGTCTGCATTACATTCTAGGGGTGGTCGGTATTCCACATATATAAGTATATCAGATTGTTCTCCATCTACCTTTGGGTATATCGAATGCCACTCCACGTGTGAAAAGTATATCGAAATACTTCCTATCGTACGAGACGCATTAGACAGCACTACTACAGATTGCGCTTCCACCTACCTTCAGGTATATTTTTGAAGTCCCTTATAGGTTGATATCCTGCCATAGGTAACTGAGTCAGCCGCCTTGTTATCTATGATACACCGAACACAACATTCATGGAGATTTCCTACACGTACTAGAAATGGTTTATTGCAGTTCACAGTGACTTGGTAAACCATTTTGCCTAGTTACCCTTTTTTGTGACTTTAATTTCTAAAATCAATTAATTGACGGTGGAACAACATCCTCACCATGAAACAACTCCTTAGTAGTAGAAATTAGGTTGAGACTAATGGAAACAATTCCTGATTCCACCAGTGAAGGAAACCCATTTTATGGAAATCCTAGTCATTTTCCTTCTTTTAGAAATATTGGTGCTAAGTTATATGGAAATGTTTTCCCTTCCCAGATTTACCATTAGTTTACCAGTTTGGTTATTTTCGACCTCTTTTGTTCTGAATGTCCAAACTCTGTCTCAACCAAGTATTCCTCCACCTAAATAGCATCAAACTCAAGTTGATCCTAAAGTTGACTCTTTTGCTTCTTCGCATGTTGTTTCTTCATCATTTTCTTCCTCCTCGCCTGGTGAAATTATTGATTCAAGTAACCAATAAGCTAAGAAGAAGAAGAAAAGGATGAAGAAGAGAACCAAAATAAGAAGGGGGGCAGCCAAGCAAACAATTCTATGAATGCAACTAATGTCGAGAAACCTTCCAACCAACCCGTAAAGTTAAATTCCCTTGCATGCTTTGTAAGGGTGGTCACCTTCTTATAGATTGGGCTAGTACTCCACGGGTATTAGAAGTGTGGTATACAATCTCAAATCAACCCCTGTCATTAGTCTCTAGAGATCATGTTGGTGATAAACCATCAACTGGTGATAGTATGCCCCATGGGAAAACAGGTAAAGTTAAGTTTCCCTATAGGTTATGTGAAGGGAATCACCCTATTCACCTTTGTCCTTATATGGATGAAGCCTAAAAAGTGTTGGAAAAACTTATAGCTTCTCATCCATGACTCATGGATGGTTACCAAAAGCTTTCTCCCAATCCTCCACTACTTGATGAAGTGATTGATCAAAATCCAATCAATCCCAATCTATCTGAATGATTATGTTCCCAACCAACCATCAATTGATAAAATGGTTGACTCAATTACACCTTTGGGTGATCGCACATTTCCCATTGAGAGTGAATTTCATACCCCTCAGGTTCTTCTTGTTTCATCAGATCTTGTCGAACAAGGGGCCATTTGTCTTGTTGTCACGAAACCCCCTCCAAGTAATGACTCACTTGGTCAAACTATTCAACATGTACAATTAAGTCAACCCATTTATAGCATGCCATAGGTGCCAATTAGTCATCATGTTCTAGGAACGACGCAAATTTCATCAGGGAAACCTTTACAAGGAATACCCCAAGCTCCTGTTGCTTAGACAACAACCATGCAACATCCTCATTCAGGCCAATATTTCCAAGGTCAACCTTTCCAACAATATCAAGGCTTTCCTGGGACTAGAAAACCTGGTATGGGTTATCCTAATTATCAAAACAATTCAAATCAATGTGGGATGCAAATGTCAGTAGCTGAACCCATCCCATCCTATCCTAGATATCCCTCACCAGCAGTTTACCTTCCCCAAAAAGGATACTGAGCTACCTAGATGTCAAAGCAGAGTTCCTTTTCTTGTGCCAAGCTCATCAAAAAATGAAACAAGGTCCTTTGGGAATAGTTATTTTATTGCTTCAATCTCATTAAAAAATAAAACAAATCCCCTTCCAATTCGAGTATTTGATTAGATCTCATAGATTTTGAGTCGAGTCTTTCACTAGATCTCATAATTGAACCTTCATTCCATCCGCCTATTATTAACAATAATCTACTTAGGTGAATGAAATGAAGCTTTGGGAGCATGTACTTAGAATTAATTTATTATGTTGGGGGAAAGAAAACCAATCTCAAGCATATTTTTTTCCTTGTTTCAATTTTTTGTAAAAATGAAACTACTCTCAAGCATAGTTTTTCCTTATTTCAAGCTTGTGTAAAAATGAAACCAACTTCAAGAATGCTTTCCCATGTTTCAATCTTGTGTAAAAATGAAACCATTCTCATCATATCCCTCATGATTTCCATTTTTATTAGCACGTTTATGCAAGATGGGCCTTGGTTTTCTCATTCCATTGTCACCATCTGCTTGGCCGATCATACGCTTTCACTTGGTTGTTTTACCCTTACCTAGGGAACCCTTGTGATGAGTGGTCTTATTAGCCTACCGCTTAACCTCTATATGTTTTAAGTAGTTCCATCATGATCGGAACCAGCTGATACCCTTTATACCACTCATTTCTCTAGGAGGATTTCTCTTTCAAATATTTTCAAACTCCCAAAGTATGACAAGATTGTCGAGCACTTGTCTTTTAAAACTTGTTAAAGTAAATGAAAAGGCATTTTCCTAGTATAAGTTTAACTATATTTTGGACTATGATAGACTATTTATTAAAAAGGAATAGTTTAGTTTAACAAGACTAAAAGGTTCTCCTGAGTATCCTTTTATGCCTTTTCGAACTCAAGGGAATAAATTTACGAAAAGGAACGTTTGGAGTTTTATTTTTCACCTCTTTTTCAAACTCTCTAAACATGAAAAATAAGTCAAGTTACACCTTTGTTGGACTCGTTGAGCATGACAGGACCAAACCACTCCTTCTCGGGATTCATTAAATATACTCATAAGGGTTCATCCAAAGGATGAACTTACAGATCAATCATATGTTATCCTCCTCAAGCTTGTCAAAAATAAAGAGGTACTAACCAAAAATGGTTGGGCAATTGGGAAAACATGGTGTTTTTACCTATTAATGGTAGTGAGTTTCTTTTGAAAATGAAACCCTTTCACTTCATCTATGTGATTATTGGGTTGGGAAATATGCTTTCCTCTTTTTTTAATCACACCATATCAAAAGCCTTCATAATCGGTTTTGAGTCAATGCTACCAACTCCATAAAGTGTTTTCGATATGTTCAAGAGAAGTCCTTCAGTTGAAATTTGTTACAATACCTTAAGCCTTACTTCATGTATGTCATTCCTAAACTAGCTCTACATCAACATCATTGTGTTTTGAACCTTAATACATGTTTCGTGTCGTTGATAAGGGATACATCAAGGCCCTCCTGTGACATGTCGCTTCTTATCAACATCATCTCATTATCCAGGAAGTTGAATTAGAAACTCCTTTGGGTACCTTGGAGATTTCATACCTCAATGGAAATTTTCCTCACCCTCGGTGTCGGGCCCTCATCATTAGCCTTTGACAGGAAGATTTTGTGTGGTGTTTGACTTCAGCTCATTTATTCACACCACATAGATATAATACCTTGAGATCCATTATCATTATTGGTCGTCTCTCTCACATCTATTAATGGCTTACATCATTGGTCGTTAATAATATTGTGTCTACCATGTTCGACTCCAACTCATATATTCGCATGGTTAGACTTGTACTATCGAGTGACGAGGTAGAAGACCTTGGATCTAGTTCCATCCATTCGGGTTGTGATTTCAAGATTGATACAAGATTACAAAGTATGATGGATATGATCATTGAGACATCCATCCAAGCATGGGTACACGTTCTATCATCAGTGGACAAGAATTCTTGATCATTGTACATGTAATATTGTCTTATATGTTGAGCTTGGGTATGCCTCCCTCAACAACGATATCATAATGATAATATGTATTGTAATAGATGATGATCTCGACCAATTTGTTCTTGATCCGGACTTGTCACAAGGTAAAGAACTTCAATCCTCAACTATTTCTTCTGAATTTATACTTTAGGGGGGATCTGTTATAGGTCATTTTATCACATCCACTCAAAAATCTTGAAAACTAGATCAATCAACATCCTTGAATACTTTTTCATTGTCCATTTTCAAAGCCATAAGCATCACTTCTCCAAAAAGTATGAGTTTCTGGGTCAATCACCTCAAAAACCATGTTTTAACTCTAGCACACCCTGCATGCATGTCGACCTGCAATGACTGCAAGTTGCATAACTAAGATCTGCACTAATCGACGCAGGTTTCTCTACTCTACAAGTGCATTGATTCTAGAACTTTGGGAAACTTAAAAAAAAATGAATCTCCTTCTTCCAGAAGCTTCTAAGGTGGTTTTAACCATATACCATGGATAGAGATATCGAATTCGTATCTAATCCTACTCTAGTGGTCTTATCTCTTATCCATGGAGCTTAACCTCTGTCATATGTGGATCTCAAGCCTAGATTGGTAAATCCTAAACTACCACTTTCACCCTATAAATTTATTGCCTCGCAAAGAACCTAGATTGGCTTTTGGAGATTACTAGTGCCCCCATGCTGCTACTTTGAGCTTAAGGAGTCATCATCCATTTATGCATTAGGGTTTAGTGGGAAGGTTTTCTTTGTGGCAAGGAAGGAAAATACAATGAGGGAGACATCTACGAAGTCAGCTTCCACATATGGTTATAACTCTCTCCTTTATTTATTAATACAAAAAGAACTATGTTTTCCTATACTTGTGTCATGTTGATGCTTATGTATTTCAATGCCATGATGGCTCATTGATTACAGATATTGTATTATGTTATGTGGATATTGTGGTTCCCTTACTTGTTTTAGTCTTTGTTGCATGTTCCATTTATAGCGTGAGGAGCTAGATTTGGAGCTTACAAGTAAGGAGAAGAGGAGGACTTACTACATATTCCAGGTAGATATCTTTTTTGTATTCTAATCTAAGGAACACATAGATCTTTTTGCCCACTATTATTGTAGGTCATACCACTAGATCTAGGGAGTTTAGTTTTCTCCGCAAAAGTGAATTTTCCACATAGTACCTCCTAACTTCAAACTTCTAATTTTAAAAAAGAAAATCCCTACGTGGGATATCCTCCAAAACAGATTCTTCATAGGTCCAGGCAGATGTCCTCTGTGCAAGGTTGCTAGCGAAACCATAAATCATCTTTTTATGTCTTGCCCTGTCTCGATTTGTATATGGGGGGAACTAATCAAAATGCTAAATATCAGAGCCCATTGGGAACCAGTCTCACTGGATGATGTCTGGAGAAAATGGTGGAACGACCACCCTGAAAGTAATCTCAGGAACCTCCTTCCCATTTTCTTTTGGGGTGTGTGGTTGTCTAGAAATAAAAGCATTTTCCAAGATCTGGCTCCCTCTCCGTCAATAGTGGCTTCAAAATGTGCTGCTATTTACTCTTCTCTTCCCCCTCCGGAACAAAGCACTACTCCAAATCGTGATGTTCCCTTAATCATAAATGAATCTTTCCCATGGGCCTTTTTTGATGGGGCATCTCAATAGAACAGGGCTGGGGCGGGTATCTGCATTTTTATAAACAATGAGCAGTATTTCAAAGCATCGGTGGGTTTGGGTATGGGAACAAATAATTTCGCTGAACTGGCAGCTCTTCGTCTTCTCATGTGTTGGTCCTTACAACAGAACATCTTGCGGATCCAAATTTATGGAGATTCTATGAATGTTATAAACTGGGTGCTTGGGAAATCAATTTGCCAAAATCAGATCTTGCAGGTTGTTTTAGATGAAATCTTGTCATTAAAATCCCATTTTGACTTCATCTCTTTTTGTCATATATACAGGGAAAAAAACTCAATTGCAGATCAGCTTTCTAAAACAGGCTTGCAACAAGTTTTGGGCAGCTGGTCCATAGAGGAAATCAGACAGGGGCAGTCTCACTTTTCTCAGCTTCCTCCTTTTGCTCCTCCGGCATGATGTCTTTCCGCTTTTTCTCTCTCGTCGACACAACTTTTTGGTAATAGGTTCTCGGCTTCAGTGTTTTTTTTGTTCAGGACTGCTCTCTGTTCATATCTCCATGGGATGATCCGATCGTTCAGATGGCTTTTTCGACTCATTCCTGGCTGTAGTCGAGTCTTTTATATTTTTCTGTTTAATGCACTCTTGACAATTATGTATATGATGTAATTATGTTTAGAGGCTGTTTTCCTACCTGGTAGGAGGCCTCTCGGTTCATAGTCAATGTCCATATGTATATCAACAGTGGCGGGGTTCTCATCCTCCGCGTGTTTCATGCTGGCGGTCTCTCTTTTTGCCTAAGGATAGGCTGGGTATTAGCCTGTTTCGTTTGCACTATCATGCCTGATATGTGCTGGTTCGGAATACTTTGTAATACTTCCCTTGCAGTTTTCTGGGAAGTCTAAATGTTTTTACTTTGCTGCCCTCTGTTGGGAAGTGCTTGAATGTTGACTTGTAAAACTTTTTATCCTCTTTAATAAAAAGTTTTAACCTTTTCTTTCGGAAAAAAAAAAAACTTCAAACTTCTAATTTATTTCAAAGTCTTTTAGGACCTTTGACCACTTCTCTTTCAATTATTTTAGAAACTTATAACTTCCAAACATAGCCAATTTTTTCCAATCCTATCAGAAATATTCCCCAAACAAATAGTCTTCCACAACCTTTTGATCTCTTTGAAATTTGTAACATTCTAATAGGCCCAAAATTATCCATATCTTTCGAAAGTTATCCTCTGAAAAAACATTGTGACTCTTATGAACTTCAAAGTTTTGAAATTGGTAGAAAAAAATCATATAGGTTTTTGTAAACTTCAAACATGCACATTCATAAAAAAATCCATCAACATTATTGTAAGCATCAAGTTTTCAAATTCACACAAAACCTATTAAAGTTTTGGAAAACTTTGATCTTTCAAACTCATTGGAAAGTTATCAAGATAGTTGTGAACTTCATCATTCAAAATCATTTGAAATTTATCAACATTTTTGCAAATTTGAGCCTTCGAAGTTTTCTAAAAGACATCAACGCACTTCTAAACTTTAATCTTTTTTATATGCCTAAAACCCATGGTCCTTTTCTAAAATTTTATTTTAAAATTGCATGTTCAAACATCTAATTCATTCGGACTCTTTGAAAGTCCTTCCCCAATAAGCATCAAGGCCCTTTGAACATTCTCCCCCAAAACCATTTAGCCACTTTTGGAATTTTAAACTTTCAGTGTTCCCTAAGAATCATCCAAACAGCCATGGTCACACACTATTCAATTCTGCATTTAATGAAATACATCCATTCATGCCCATAAGCCTTACATTTTGAATGGTCCCTTGTACCCTATTTTCTCCCAATTATGTTGGCCCAAAATCAATCCTTTTGACTCACATCTCACTAAATGAACATTTAACAACTCACCCACCAAATTTCAATGTTCAAATCTCAACAATAAGCTACAAGAATTTGGAATCTAATATATTCTATGGATATAGTCACTAAATCCTTAGGATCAGATCAGGTTCTTTCCTCCTTTGGAAAACCCACAATATTTATGTTGGCCTTACTTATGATAACATTCTCCCCCAAAACCATTTAGCCACTTTTGGAATTTTAAACTTTCAGTCTTCCCTAAGAATCATCCAAATAGCCATGGTCACACACTATTCAATTATGCATTTAATGAAATACGTCCATTCATGCCCATAAGCCTTACATTTTGAATGCCCATGCCCATAAGCCTTACACTTTGAATGGTCCCTTGTATCCTATTTTCTCCCAATTATGTTGGCCCAAAATCAATCCTTTGACTCACATCTCAGTAAATGAACATTTAACAGCTCACCCACCAAATTTCAATGTTAAAATCTCAACAATAAGCTACAAGAATTTGGAATCTAATATATTCTATGGATATAGTCACTAAATCCTTAGGATCACATCAAGTTCTTTCCTCCTTTGGAAAACCCACAATATTTATGTTGGCCTTACTTATGATATTAATTATTAGCTTTTAAGATAACCAAATTAACACAATGTTCACTAAGTCATTTAGTTGACTTGCAAACTATATATTCTATCTAAATTCTCAAAGTCTCTGCCCAATACAACCCAACATTATAGCATACCTCTGGTACCACTTTGTATCTTACCAGACCCTCCTTTTACCATTGTTTTATGAGATACTCTAGAATAATCAATATTGATTTGTTATAATTCTACAGCAAACTCAAGAGGCCTTCTTTGGCCATCCAATACTACCCATAAGTTTATTTTTCCTTATCAAAAATCTGTGAGGCCAAATTTAGCCTTATAGCAATACAATACAAAATTCATATGAAAATATAAAGCAACATCAAAAATAACGATGCATATTATGAATTATAGTATATTGTCCATTAAATCAATGCATTAGAAAAATAAAAAACATTTAATACAAAAAACAACCATGAATGCATATATGCAAAAAAAACATGTCCACCAAACTAGTACCTAAAGAGTGATTTTCTACCAAGTTGTAGGAATTAGCAAAGAATTCAACCCACAAACTAGACTATGATACCACCAAGGCAAAGGAACCTCCTATGGAATTCTAAAAATCACTCAAATCAAATCATTACTCACATGACAAACCAATTTATTCACCACAAAGCTCCCCAAACCCTCTTTTAGCTCTCAAACCAAAAATGGTACTCTCTTCCACCACTCCACATAACACAAGACCCACTCCATTATTTAAAACTCCCTCTAAGTACTCTTCCCTTCTAATGCTCTTCAATGTGTGTAGAAAAAGCCTCAGACATAATACAACTGGCCTCTAACAATGAATGAGTATGAATAGAAAGATCGCATCTCTAAAGGTTGTGCTCCAACCAATACGGGCATTCTACACATAGGTTTATCCCCAAACATCCCATTTCCTTCCAAATTTTCAACAATAATTTTTCTGAACTTTCATAGGTTCTTACTAGCCACAAACACATGGGAAACTCTTGTCTCTTCCAGGAATCATATCAACCATGAAATCCATGGAGAAGCATCCACATTACAAGAGATCTTGACTCCTCTCCATGGGCACAAATTTCTCCCTAATTCCACTAGTGTTCAAATCCCCTAGAATCCATGGAAATGACAAAGAAAGAGAATTTGTCCCCATTCTGACACAATGCATTCCTTGTTGACTTCATCTTTCATATTCAAACTCATTCCATATTTTTGGAAGAAATCAAGATAATTGAATAATACCAAATGCATAAGGTCAGTGTAATAATTGAGTAAGGAAAAATTGTTGAAAGTACTTAACCGCAAATGAATGGCTTCAACAATATCTCTATTAAAGTCAAATGATATCCCTAAAGGTTTGGTCAATATTTCTTTGATACAAATTAATACCACCTTATCCATCTCCTTGTCATTGTTATAAATCTAAATAACAACTAGCAATGCAATCACATGCTAAAAGATGGGCTTTAACAAGTTGAACTTAACTAGAAGAGATGCTTCAATTGTATTGAAGGAATATGTTAGAAGTGTTTGTAAAATATCCTTTTGTGTTTCTCTAAACAAGCTAAAAATTCTTCATGAAATTGGGTTCCATTTCTAATTTTTCCATAAGCATGTAGCCCTGCCATATTTGAAATATTTTTAGGCGAGATTTGAAGGACTCTAGATAAGTCATAACACATTATACACCTCGTTTATGAATTATATAACTTAGCCATAAACAATACAATGTTTGATTCAACATGAAATTAGGGTAATACCCCCTAAAATAAACTAGAATTCCAAAATAAGAATTCCTCAGAAGGCTTCTAAAAACTTGAAACAACCTTACTCTTTAGCAATTTTAAATTAAAATTCTTGACTTGGGTATCATTGATTCCAACTAAATGGTCAATTAAAACTTCCATCTTCCTTGACAATACCACTTTTCATTGCCCAAAAGGATACTCGCTCTTTTGACATTATGTTCAAATACTACATACCCTGATGGGGGCGAAGGAGCATGGTTTAATTTGTGTGGCAAGGAGTGGATGTGACCCTCCCATATGAAAAAGTGAAGACACATAGGGGATGCCAGAGACATTTGTCTATCGATGCTCTGAAGTTTCGACATGATTAGCATTTGGTACATAAGCTGGGTGGTGGTTTGGCTTCACCGCTTATGGTTTCAGGTTATGGGTGAGCATGAAGGTGGTGAGAACAACGTCGAGTATGCATAGGCTTCCAACCTTTGCATGCTCTTCAGTATAGTAAGATTTGGGTATACGTTTTCAATTGGTAGGAGGGGTCTATAGCAAAGTTCCATTGGGAAATCGATTCGCACGGTTTGGGATCCTACAGCGAGTGCCAACTGGACTCTTCATTGTTGTTGATCCATTTTAGCATGGGAGGGAATTTCACCGGTCTGGATCATGTGTAGTCGTTGATAAGGAGACTTGGGAAATTTTGGCACGTTTCTGGTGAGTCCTTTTTATTTGGCCTTTGATTTCAAGGATTTATTCTTGCAACAAATTTGGGTGTGAGTAGGTTTTGTTTCAATTCTATCCCCTCACCCTCGGAAGCTATGGATTTGTTCAGGACTAGTCCAATGGAGAGTGGTAGTTATGGTGTGTTTTTGAACCCTGAGCATTGTGGGGTGGGGGTCTGGAGATTAGAGTGTTGTGGTGTTTCTCTCTGTTTCTAGAACCACCCTTCCTTGGTCACTCAAGGTAGTGTAGTAGAAAGATTTTTCGAGCTCTAAAATCATGAGGTGTTTGCAACCTAGGGGTATGAGTGGGTTGTGGTTGGCGGCACTCCCATTACAGGCCTTGGAAAATGGGAAATTGTTATAGTCCTCGTGCTTGGGTATTATCAAACCTAGGTTTTGGTGTTCAGTGGCATCTATAACAATGCTTAGGCAGGTAAGGCAGGCTTGATGGGGGTTGGGGCCTCAAGGCCAGCCTATGCGCCATGTTGGTCAGGCAAAAGATGCAGACAATGATCGAGGTGTAGAAGTAGATTTCAAAGGTGAAATTGCTCAAGACAAGGTCCCTTCTCCTAGTCAAGTTGACCTACGACCCTCCATGGATTCTTTAGACCTATATATGTGTAATATCATTGCACTTTTGGAAGATTTGGGGCAGCAGCGGCATGAGGACCAAAATGAATTCATATATTTTATGAATGACCTACAATAGAATCAGCGGTACATCCTCGACTGCTTATCTTCGCTTAGGATTCAAAGGCGCACCAATAATCGTCTAGATCATGTTGAGGCTCGACTAGATCACCTGGAGTTTCATGTATGCAACAATCCTAGACCTCCAGATGCACCAGGTGTAGGCATGCACCAGCACTCCCTCATGTTCCTTGATGTCGGTCAGTTGTATTTTCATTCTTCATGTGTTCTGGACTTTATGGTCATTTTGTTACTGTTTGTTATGTAAATTTTGGTAGTTTTATCTTAGTCTTTGTATTGCTCTACTAGCCAATAAATCTAGTAGGAGTGAGGTTGGGAGAGCAAGGAATTTCACGTCTATCTATTGTAATTTTTTGAAAAATTAATAGAATATGTTTGACCAACAAAAAAAAATGATCAAATACTACAAAATAAAGGATTGTAGATGACTCACCCAAAAGTTATCACAATGTTTCAAGGTTACGTGTATAATTTATTGAGTTCCTGCACATATTACCTCACGTTGACTTGCATAGTAATAAAATATGTAATCTTGGTTTAAAATTAATTAGTTATTAGGATCGTTATACTTTATATTTATTAGTAAAATTTGTGTACAATTCATTAATTCATGTCACCTACCTCATTCAATGTTGTAGGTAAACAATTTGGTAGGTGAGGACAAAATGATATTTTTGAATGAAGCCCAACATATTAATGGTTTATCAACTTACCATCCAAGATCATATCAGCAATTGTTCAATCCTCATGTCAGGAGCCATTCGATTCATCAAATTGCATCTTCAACTCAATTCTCAAACAAATTGACATCCTATATCAACACCAATCGTAGATATCTTGAAATCTCAATTGTTTGATCCATCAAAATTGCAACTTATCGTTATTTATTGAACACATCAATATCTGATATCAATTTAGACCATCGATCATGTGTAATAATATATGTTCAATCTATCAGGATTGTAACTTGGTGTTAAATCCCAATCCATTCCCAATTGATTATAAGATAATAATCCTTGATCACAAGTTAAAATCCATCATTGTATCCAATAAATATGTAAATTCAACTTATCTATTTATTACTTCAAAATCTAATATATGATTTTCACTGTTGATCACACTTTCAACTTTGTCATAGGATCTGTCGAGATCACTAGTTAACATTAATTGATTGTTATGTTCAAACCTAATATTCATCATTATTTGTTCATCATCATTCATGGTAACCATTTGATTAGTGACCTTGCAATTCCTTTATTATAGTAATACAAGTAGATCAAAATTGAACCTAAATTTTAATAAGGTTATTGTATGAATAACAGTGAGTCTTTTCCAACATTAATTTTTTATTTTTCATATTTGTAATCACATACATCAGTATATTGAGTTATTACAATTTTAATTCAATTTCATCAATAATATATCACTTTGGAGATACAAACAAAGAAATTGAAAAATAAGCAATAGTCTCATAATAGATTATAGTTTAGCTAGAACATATGTATTTCCCTTTCCACGCATGCTTCTACATATACATGAGCACATCATAGAAAATATACCCACCACATGGTAAACCTAATCTAGTACTTGAACTCCTGAGCATTCAATAGTTAAGACTTGATCTTTAGCTACAAACAAAAAATATTTACAACATAACACAAGGTCATTACAACTCAGCCCACATGATTTGACCCCTATCTCATTAACCACATCATTATATAACAATACATGTTTTATTACATTATAATTCAAGGGACAAAAACTGGAATGATAGAATCAACCAAAGCATTAGTGGAGGGGTCAATGGGGTCCAAAGAAAAGCCAAGCAAAAGAAACGCATGCATCCTCCACCCTTTGCATCTCGCAAAAGAGAGAAGAAAACATTACCAAAGGGAATATTTGGTATGTGGAGCCCACCCCAAATCAAAGACAAATAAGACGAGGCAAAGGGTAATAACAAGACCTCCCTCAAAAAAGTGTGGATGAGAACATAGACCAATAACAAGGTGATGTGAACATATCAATGCCTACATGAGCTAATAAATGGATGTCATGTGCAATATGGGGCCCACCAACAAGTCAAATTAATAAGAAGTCTTTTTATACCAAAAAAAAAAATTCCTCTAAGTTTGACATTTTAAAATTCAATGCCCTCCTTTTTAATCTAAAGGTTCCTAAGGGTAAGGATGAAGAGCCCTGATAGTGATGCATGTTGTTAAGAGATCATAAACTACAACATATTTGTAAGAAGGGTCCTCTTAATGATTAATATTCAATAAACCAATTAAATAAATAAAGGAAGCTAGTGCAATTATGCATGGATTTGTTCCCATTAGAAGATAATTATGAGGCATGCTAACAACACAGCCAATCATCACCATACCCTTATACAGAGAAGTTGACATTTCCCATTTCCCTCCATAAATGATGTTTAGAGGTGGTTGGCAACAAAATGTCCCCATGCTTCTTTAAGATCATCTCTACAAATAGTGGTCAATTGCATTAGGAAGAAAATGTCATAATAATCAAAGACATGGGTGTGCACAAAAAATATCGAACAATACTAATCATGGATAGTTGCATTGACATAAGTAGTTGGCTACAAACTAATTTGGGAAATCATCTTCACTAACCAATAGAGAGCTCCATAGGCTACACTCTCAAAATTTGTCCATAGAGAAAGGGTTCAATCATTTAATATTGATTCACTTAGTTAATAGTTCTAGTTTCAAAACTCATATTCTAGAAATATCTCGCTTCTCTTAACTTTCTCCATATATTAGATTAAACATTTACTAGACAAGGATCATACACTACATCAATCACTTCCAATAGCGTTTTGATGTGGACTATATCTCCAAAATATTAGCTAGAAGAAGAAACTAAAGAAGTGATTTTGATATCAATAACTTGACATTTCTTTGTGGATTTAAATGGTTTTAAAATTTATTTTTGAATTAAGCAATTATGTTTACTACAACTATTGTTATTTGATTCACATCAACTTTATCTTATTAGGGTTATTGATAAAGGTCATTCATCGTTCTAAATGCCTTCGTCTTTGTTTCAAAACAATAAATTCTAACATATGATCCTTTGGGACTCGTTGAAAGTATAATGCCCTCTCAAATTTCTCAATCCCAATGATGAACCCCAAATCTAATCTCTTAGCCTCCACACAAATTCTATCTTATACCCCCACATATCAAATGGAAAGAAAGGAAGAGGAAAAGGTTCAAGGTATAATAGGGTTTCTGGATCCCACCCAAGTGCAACAGCGAATAAGACGAAACATAAGTCATAAAGCATCCACAAAATAACTTGACTAATGACATGAACATGTTTCACATGGATCAATTACAATACAACACACAGCATGTCATGATGGAATGGACAAATGAAAACCCATCTAGACAAATCAACAAGTGCAACAAGATATGGGGGCCACCACCATGCAAATCAATAAGCCCCGTAAGTTTAAATCTAAATGTCATTTTAGATGTCGAAAAAATGGTCTGCATTCTAGAAGCATCTTAAGTGTGAATGCAATGCCTTGACTACCATGTACATGTGTATTGTTGAGGTGCCCAAGACTCCTATCCTACTCATTAGAAGGGTCCTCATAACAACCAACCTTTGTAGAAGAAAAACATATCTCCAACAAGAGAGACTGAGGATGCCCATGTGTTGTACAAGAAAGCAACAGGAATAAATAGTGTATGCCCATGTGTTGTACAAGAAAGCAAGAGGAATAAATAGTGTGAGTTTGGTGGAATTATCCATTCAATTATCTCCATAAAAGTCGAATTCTAAGAACCATTTCACCAAGCCAACCTATTGTCTCCACACCCTTAGGTGGACAAGTTAACACTACCCATGTCCCTCGATAAATGATGTGTAGATGTGGTTGACATTAAATATGTCATGCTTCCTCAATATCATCTATCTAGAGGGATGGCCAATTGTGATGGAAACAAGAAAGCGCAATATGACAAGAGACATGGGAGTGCTCAAGGGAAGTTGCACTTAGAAAAGGTTGGATGCCAAGTAATACCTGAAATAATCTTCACCAACCAACAAAAAGCACCAAAGCCAACCTATGCACAATTTCTCCACAAGTAGCAATTCAATCTTTTGGTATTAATTCACTTCGGCTCGTACTGTTGATTTGACGACTCTCATTTTGCTAGTGCCTCACATCTTATCATTCTTTCTATACATTAAACATAGCATTTTCACACATTGATCGTCAAGGATTACTTGCAATAGCATTCTAGTAGTGTATCGTATCTACTCAAAGAAGAAATTAAGAGATAATGTTACCAATCAACATATATTGATTTGTAAATTTAAATTGTTTTGATAGTTTGATTGATCAAACCTTTAAGGAACTACGCAACATTATTCATGGAAACTAATGATTACTTGGTTCACTTAATCCTTATGTAGTCTTTGGTTATTGATGAATGTCCTTTATCTTTTCTAGTGTATTTTGTTTTAAAATGATAAAATATGAAATATTACACATTTGATTTCATTCTAAGCAATGTTACATCATTCGACATTAAGACTCCATAACCCAATTTTAAATCACCTATCCATTTGAGAAGATTACACTTATGATTTACATATTTGATAGCCACAACTGTTCCATTTTTTTTTTTTTCCGAAGAAAAAATCGAACTTTCTATAAAGGCAATAAATAATTACATTTGTAGATGCAGTTAAGCATTCAATGTATTGTATGTTCAAACAACTAAACATAGAGTAGATATCCAGGCTCTAAGTAAAAACATATTATTGTCCAAACCAAAAATAAGCAGAGCATGAGTTGATGATTGTTCGCAGACCTCCTCATTTATGAGGAAAACAACCCAAACAGGAACAAAACAATTTATACAAAAATATAAAAAAACTATAAGTATATTGTATTTTGGTTCTAAAAACCCCTTCATATATGATCATGTATAAAAAACGAGAATATCTTGTATCTCGGTCAGGACATAATAACTACTTTTCAAGAAAAAAAAGGAGGTTGATCTGACACATGGATTATGTCGTTGTCTGTTTCTTTTATCGCCAATCACCCATAGCTTGTTGTAAACCCTCCTTAGATAGGAGGTTTGATTCAGAATTTCGTTCCTTGTAAATATGGAAAACAATGATAAAATCAAAATGATGTTTCAATAGCAATACTTCTAATAATGAAATCAACAAGAAGTTTTGACATCTGTGTTCTCCATTAAACCATTTTACAATATTCTGAGAATCTCCAAAGATCTGAACCAATCCCATACCCAAATGAATAAGCCAACAAAGTAACAGTTTTAAAGATTGTAGTTCAGCATAATTATTTTTCCAGAGCCAATGCCCATCAAAGCTTTTACGTTTTTTTTTGAATTGGTGTGAATGACTAAGCATGCCCCACAATTATTCTGAGGATCCGATGCTCCATCAAAGTAAGCCCACAGGATGTCTCCCCTGATTTGTTCTACTCTTCTTCCCTAGTCTTCTTTACAGAGTTTGGTAGAGGAATAAGACCATAGATTGAAGCACATTCTATCGCAATGGGGACATGTGAAGGAGCTAGGTTCTTGAAGATACTCTTATTTCGAGCCAACCAGATGCCCCCAAGAGATTATTAACATAAGGTTTCCCATATTTTCCTCTTGTGCTTCATCCCACCATATTTGCCATGCTTCCCTCATATTTTCTTCAGACCATCCCTAGTTTTTTCCTACTAACCTCAATGTTTCATCCCATATACTTTTACCGGAAGGGCAATGTAGAAACAAGTGTTGAACTAATTCCTCCTTTTTATTGCAAATTGTGCACCACCCAAGACCCATCTTATTCATTTTTTGGAGATTGTCCCAAGTTGGGACTTTGTTCCTTAAAATACACTAGAAGAATAGTCTTGATTTTACAAGGCTTTTTAATTTCAATATAGGTTTGTACCACCACTCCGGTGCACCCCACCCCCTTCTTGTCATTAGGTGACTATATCCATACATTGGGGAGCATTTTCCGCATGGCGCATGTACCCATCTCAACATGTTTGGGCAATCCCTAAAACAAACATTTGTTCTCTGCAGTTCCCTAATGAAATTTTGCCATTCATGTATCCATTGAGGCTCCATTTGCATATCCTTCGTTGATTTCCATGCTTGATGCCATATTGTTGATTGGCCTTCCTTCTCAATATGGTTTAGGCAGAAGCATCCTCTCGAATTTATGTGAGTTATGACCTCTCTAGATAAAGCATATCCTTCGTTACATCCTACCCAAGGACCCAAACCAAGTCTAATTTTCTCTCCATTCCCAACATGCCAAGCTAACCCTTGTTCAATGATCTTGATCGATTCCAAAGTCGCCTTCCACACGACTGAGGCTTGTGGATACCTCTTACCCAAGCTCCTCAACCATTCATCTAATGGAATCGGGTCAATATATTTTCTTTTTTTGATGATCGTCATCCACAAGTTCTCCTTTGAAAGAAGTCTCCATCACAATTTTGTTGCTAGCGAGGATGTAAATGTTGTAAGGTCTTTTAAACCCCATCCCCCCCACTCCTTTGATCTAGCTACTTTCTCCCAAACCACCCATGGTGGCATTGAATCCTCCATTGATCCGGCGCACAGAAATCTGCTGCATAATCTCTTGTCCGAGAGAATATTCCTTTGGGTACCCATGTTAATGCAGTGCAGTAGATAAGAATGGCCATAATCACTGACTTAATCAGTACCAACCTTCCCACTCTCGAAAACCATTTATAACTCCAATGTTTTACCTGATTTTCGATTTTTCCACCTACCAGAACTAGTCCTGAATACCCAAATATTTGAAGTTGTCCTTCATCTTCTTTATTTCGAAAGGGGGCTCCTTTGTTATCCTCCTAGTTTCAGAGCTCGAGAACCCTTCCAGAATCAAAAATGATTTTTGTGACATTCCATTAGTTATTAGAAACATATCAAGAATTAGTTTAATCTGCCTAATATCACTCCTACTTCCATCACTGAAAAGGAGGATATAATCAACAAACAATAAATGTGAGTTATGTAGGTTTACTGCCACTTTGATGCCTTTTATGTCTCATCTTCTCCTTGCTTCTAAAATCACTTCATTAAGTCCCTTTGCAGCTAGGAGAAAAAGGAGGGGGGATAAAGGGCATTCTTGTCTAAGGCCTCTTTGGTTGTGGAAAAAGGGATATTTGGAATGCATCCCATTACCCAATTCGTAAAGCCAATGTTAAAGCCCAAATGAGTCATAAGCATTCTAATGTAAAGCCAATTAATTCTATCATATGCTTTAGAAAGATCAATTTTTACAAGCACTCATTTTTTCCGACTCCTTTTAATACTATGCAGGGTCTACTAAGAAACCCCTACAGCTTCATGTATTTGTCTACCATCCAAGAACCCAAATTTCTCCTTGGAAATGTTCTTGATAGAATGGGCTTCAAATGAACTGCGATAACTTTTGCTATAATTTTATCTATGCAATTACACAAACAGATAGGCATGAATTCCTCAAACATCGAGGGGTCCTCTGTTTTAGGGATTAAAGCCAAGAAAGTGGAGTTGAAAGGTTCATATATCGATCCTTTGTCCCAAGATTCCTCTACCACCCCTGTAAGTTCATCCCCTATGGTCTCAAAGAAATGCCAGAAGAACTCCATTGTCCACCCATCCGAACCCGGACTCTTGTCCTTCTACATTGACCTTAAAAACCCTTCTACTTCCCCTCTAGACACCAGTGCCATGAGAAAATTGTTCTCCTCCTCTTCAACATACCTGGGAAGTTTTAAGCAACCCAAATCACCTCAACTATTGTAACTTCTATTGGAGCTTTGAAAAGGTTTTTGAAATGGTTCCTTCCCAAAGAGGATAATTCATCAAAATATTTTGCAATACCTCGTTCCTTCATATTTAGACCCCAGATAGTGTTTATGTTTTTCCTCCCTTTGGCATGGTTTTGAAAGAATTTTAAATTTCGTCCCCAACTACCAACCAGATAGCTTTTCTTTTTAGTCTCCACTGCTCTTCCCTATCATTAAGGATTTTCCTTCATTTTGACTCCAAGAGTTTGATCCTTTCCCTCTTCTCTGTCAACTAATATCCATCCCCTTTCGGGCTCTCTAGATGAGCTAATTCCTCCCCTATCCTACTAAAATCGGCTTCTTCTATTATCTTCTTTGTTTTTACCCATTCAATGGTTGCCTTTTCCATGCGCTTAAGATTCTCCATAAAAAGTATAGTTTTATCCCTTCCCTGAACGCCTACCATTGGCCTCCAAGTGGCTTTAAACAAAGTTTTATATGATTCTTCCTTGAGCCATGTCGGATTCAATTTGAAAGGAGAACCTGCCTTTTGATTAAGGCTTTTCATTTCCAACAAAATAGGGAAATGATTTGAATCTCCTCCTTCCCCACCCAATGTTTGAAAACAGGAAGTCTAGTTGCCAAGTCCTCTTTAAGCAGGAAACAATCCAATCTCTTAGCTACCCTGCCTCAATTACTCTCCTGCCCCTCCAAGTCGGTCTAGATTTTATTAGGTTAATGTCAATAAGCTTGCCAAAGTAGATCTTGTTCAAGAAAACACCTGCCAAGGGGTAGTCTCGTGCCAACGAACCCCAAGTTTCAGAAAGGCCCAAGGAGAAGTTGTGATCCCCTCCCACCACCAAGTTCAGGTTATCCATAAAGGATTTTGTAAATAGATTATTTCGGAAGGGTACCCTGTCCTGACAAGACCCATAAATGTTCAAGAGTAATAAATTCGAGCATAACTCCAAGGAGTATACCTCTGCTCCCAATACTTGCTATGATCCCCATGAATTTAATAACTTTAGCCTTCCCTCTTTGACTCCCAATGCCAAACCCCCCAATCTTCCTTCGGCATCCATAGACAGGAAAGTCCAACCCACAAACATTTTGTTCAAAGCCAGACTTATCTCCTCTCCTGCTCCAAGAGTTTCTTGGAGCATTATCACATCGCGACAGTGTTGTTTAATTAAAGCCTTCAGCGCTAGTGTTTTTGAGGCACTAGTAAAACCTCAGCAATTAAAAGACTGCACAATCATTTGGTCACTTGGGATGGGACATGCGCTGCTCTAAGCACCCCTGGAAGTGATAGTTGTTTCCCGTCTGCTATATCGTTTTTTGTTCTTAACTGAGCCTTTGATAGATTGGACTTCCTTCCTCTTGTCTTTTGAGGACCCACCGAAATCAAGTGGATACCCAGCCCACCCATAGCTTCCCAAGGAATGACCTTCTTCTCTCGAGGCCAAAGGTTATAATGTGGTTTCTCTATAGGTTTACCTTTAGAGTGAAGGTTCACAGGGCTCGATGCTAGGTGTTGGTTCAGGTGAATCTCATGGAGAGATGTAATGATATTGCCCAGGACATCATTCACAGATTCAACATGCAAATTTTCCATAAAACGAGGCCTGGAAGGACCATGCCTCAAGATCGAATTGTGCAGAGACAAGAAGGAACTATGAATAAAATGGGTAGGTTCAAGAACATTACCCTCCATCTAGGGTGTAGAAACAAATTCTCCACTCTCCATTGTCTCTGCCCGAACAAGCTCCCCAAGTTGTTCCTGCTCTTTTTCTACCACATCCTCCATCTGCATATCCTTCATACCTTCAGATTCCATCTGCACCTTATCCCCATCCTTCCTATCCCCAACTCCTCTGCTTGTACCTTTTCATTCTCTTCTCTCTTAGTCTAATCCACCATTCTCGGTTCTCCTTTGTGTCTTCTCCTTCTAAAGCCCAATGAACACTCTCTAGCGAGATGCCCATATTTGTGGCATCGATGACAATGGAAAGGAAGTTGTTCATAATCTATCATCTGGGTGAACACTAATTCTTTGTATTTAAGGTGAATTTCCTCTGCCAGACCTTCCCTCAGGTTCAAAATTACCAAGATTTGTACTAAACCTTTATCCATTATTTGCAGGTAGGACATATCTACTTCCAGGAATTGACCCAGTGTGTTCCCAATATCTCTAAACACCGTCTCCATCCAGAAACAATGAGGTAACCCTAGAAGACAAACCCAAACTAGAGTCTCTGCCACCTTCTCTCTCTGAGCGTCAAACAATGGATTTCATCTTTTAAACAAAATGGGGGCTCTACCAAAACACCAGTTTCGAATTAGAGCCATTCAAGGGTTTCGCCTTTGCTTAATTTTACCATAAACCAACCCCTAGCCAGAGTAAACACCCCAAATTGTTGATTTAGTGCCTCCTCCCATACCTTAGAAGCCCACTCTGTGATGTAATGTGTTCAATACTTTTTCCCTTTGGCTCTCCCGACCAAAGTGACCTATGTCACTTCCATTGCTTCGTCTATCAGAATATTGACTCCAAGCACCAGGTTTGGACTTACCTCCTTTTCCTTTATCATCTTACCTTTCTTCCTCTTCTCCCCTGTAGTCTCATTCCTCCCCCCTTCCCATGCCTCTGCTCTGGTCTCCTTCGCATTGATGCCTTCTGCAGGGAGCAGCTCTAACCGCCTCTCCACCCAACTGCTTCGATGTATTAAGGCTTCACCTTCCGCTAGTAGTCTCGCCTCTCCCACCAAGAGAGAGATCTCCCCCACCTCCTGTCAAAAGGAATTTTAGTTGAAAACTCTCAAAGCCACCGAGAGAAAAGAGGTAAAATCCCTTTGAGTTGCTCACTACATTCCCCTTGCCCCTTCTCAAAACCCTCCAGTAAAACTCCTAACACCTCAGTTGGGCCTTCTTCTGCTAAACCTTCTGGGATAAGATTCCCTTTCTGACTTAAAGCCTCTTCAATCCTCTAATTTAGCGAACCCCTACATATAGTCGCATTATCGCTTCTGAGTGCAATAGATCCTCTACCCGGAACAATTTCAAACCCTCCGTACCCTTATGCCCATCGGTGATAACGATATCTTCGAGCCCGCCTGAAAATAGACAACAAGATTTAGAAAAACTAGGGTTTAGAGACTCACAAGTTTCCCATCCGCCACCTCCGTTGCACAAATTGTCGAAGAGTGCTCTTGTTCCTACATCCCCTCTAGTTTCTTGTAAGTTCCCCATGCCTCTTCTTTGGAACTGCATAGGTTTTCCTACAAAAACCCTAAGACGCTTCCGAGACTCCAACCCTCCCCCAAACGCCCACCTTGACGAATGAACTTCTCAATGTTCTGCTCTATAACATCTAAACCCCACACTAATAGGATGTCACCAGGCTCGGGGTCATAATCGATAGAATCTTGTTGGTTGACCATTATTTCTCTCCCTGACGGCTACTTGTGACCTCCACATATTATGATAGTTGTTAGTTCCTTTTACGGGTGTGTGCAGCTGAAAGCAAAAGACAATATGATTAAACTAAACAGTAAAACTCTTTTCCATCTTTCTTCCACCCTAAACCTTTGTTTTCCATTAGCCTCATTCCCAATGCAC
Source organism: Pinus taeda (assembly GCA_000404065.3). NCBI lineage: Eukaryota > Viridiplantae > Streptophyta > Pinopsida > Pinales > Pinaceae > Pinus > Pinus taeda. The sequence goes on along the minus strand of APFE031200864.1, from coordinate 178,276 downwards.
CCAACCCTGGTGACAGGTACAAGCCAGCTATCCAACGCCTTTTGACTCCTAACGCCATGTGTACAAATCCTCATGTTGCAACTTGACCTGGTCTCTGGCATTTTCCTATAGAGTTTCAAACCCTATCACCATCGCCACCATCCAGCGCCTCCCCTGTGTATATTTATTAATGTTTTAACATCTTCTCCACAAATCTTTCGGTATACATCTTGTCTACTCAATTGTGAAGCCGACAATGATGAACTTTCAAGGATACCACCCTTACCCTAGAAGTAAACTTCACCAACCAACAAAAAACACCAAAGACTACCTATCTTCTGGAATTAATTTGCTTTGGCTCGTACTACTAATTTGAAGACTCTCATTGTGCTAGTGCCTCACATCTCATCTTTCTTTCTATATATCAAACTCAGCATTTTCAAACATTAACCATCAAAGTTTACTTGTAATAGCATTATACTAGTGGATTATATCTACTCAAAGAAAAAATTAAGGGATAATCTTACCAATCAACATATATTGGTTTGTAGCCCACAAGGGGTTGCTCAATTGGAAATCACCTTGATAATGAATGAAGTGTTATGTTCCAAAAGGTTCTAGGTTCAGACCAAAAACATATATTGATTTGTAAAATTAAATGGTTTTGATAGTTTAATTGATCAAAACTTTATGGAACTATGCAAAATTATTGATAAATTTCCTTTATCTTTTCACTTAATCACTATGTTGTATTTTGGTTATTGACGAATTTCCTTTATCTTTTCTAGTATATTTTGTTTTGGAATGATAAACTATGAAATATTACACATCAGAATTCATTATAAGCAATGTTACATCAATCAACATCTCATTCAAAACCTATATGTGGTTTAATGGACTCCATAGCCCAACATTAAATCACCCATCTATTTGATTATATTCCTCTTAAAATTTACATTTTACGCCCACAGCTATTCAATCATACTTCTCTACTCAATTATGAAGCCTAGAGTTCAAAAGCATTCAATGATCAGTTAAATAATTTTTACGGATACCGCCCTTCCATTAGAAATGCATAGGGCATGGAGCAAGAGTAAATATTGAGGTCATAATGGATATTCATCCTACCTCTACCATTCAAGAAATGCCTTTGAGTCCTAGCCTTTTTAGGATAACATTGCGTAATTTCCCTAAATTTGCATTATATTTGGCTAATAAAGTGATATTAACATGATAACCAAAAGATAGTATAAATTCAAGTTCAACATAGAGATTTAGATTTTTAATACGACTAAAAAATATATCCTCTTCTCATACTTGATCTACAAAAATTCCCTAATCAACTCAAAGAGTTGTTTTTTAAAACCTACAAAATCAACTGCAATATATCAATCATATGACAAGGTAACATAGCTAATAATATTAATTGTCATCACACAATATTCAAATGATATATTTGTAATCACATTGTAAACAATATTCAGATGACATTTTCGACTGACCATATTTGTAATCACATTGTAAACAATATTCAAATGATATCTATAAATGACCATATTTGTAATCACATTATAATCAATCATATGACAAGGTACCATACCTCATGATATTAGTTGTCATCAAACAATATTCCAATAATATCTATGAATGATCATATTTATAATCACATCGTAAACAATATTCAAATGATATCTATGAATGGCCATAATTGTAATCACAATATAAACTCTTGCATGTTATATATATAAAGCTCAACCGCTTACTATTATTTTTTAATCGAACAAAATCCATACACTTCATAACAAACTATAATGAATAGATAAATGACCATTTCTATAGGTATGGCAAAATCCCAGGAATGTCATCAATGTATTCCAGTGTTAATGTCAAAATCAGCGACCACGTGAACGTCAACTTAATATTGCATTGACAAGTTTTCATATTTTTTTTTTAACCTTTTACATTAATCACTTCACTGATTGACTTAACTTACATTAATCACTTCACTGATTGACTTAACTTGCATCTTTCCCAAAAGAAATTAAGTAAATATTCCAAGTTATTCTAATAAATGCCACACAATGTATGATAGTTTACCCAATCAATCTTGCACCACAAAAAAAAAAAAATATCATAAACTTAATTCCAATGGAATTCTCAACTTTACCACATTAACCTTGAAACACAAAACTATCATCAACTTAATTTCAATGGATTGCTGGACTTTTATAATTAGTATAAAAAATAGCCTCAAAGGTCAGTTCAAGTTGTTATTAACTTTGGGTACCACAAAACAAAAAACTATCATATACTTAATTTCAATGGAATGCTCAACTTTTATCATTAGTATAAAAATAGCCCCAAAGGTTAGTTCAAGTTGTCATTAACTTTGGGTACCACAAAACAAAAAACTATCATATACTTAATTTCAATGGATGCTCAACTTTTATAATTAATATAAAAAATAGCCCCAAAGGTTAGTTCAAGTTGTCATTAACTTTGGGTACCACAAAACAAAAAATATCATAAACTTAATTTCAATGGAATGCTCAACTTTTATAATTAGTATAAAAGATAGCCCCAAGGGTTATTTCAATTCTCATTAAGGCTGGGTATTCAATTAGTTGTCTCAACACGTATTCAGAATCTCCTCAAGTAAGACACTAGTTTATGCCAATAGATTTACTAAAAATGGAATTCACAAATGTCTGGAGGCATCTCTTATATTTATCTCCTCAAGTAAGACACTAGTTGATTTACTAAAAATGGCATTCACAAATGTCTAGAGGCATCTCTTAAATTTATCTCCTCAAGTGAGACACTAGTTTATGCCAATAGATTTACTAAAAATGGCATTCACAAATGTCTGGAGGCATCTCTTAAATTTATCTCCTCAAGTAAGACACTAGTTTATGCCAATAGATTTACTAAAAATGGCATTCACAAATGTCTGGAGGCATCTCTTAAATTTTGCAGTATGCTTCTGGCTTGAAAAAATAACGATATATATTTATTAATACAATATTTGTATTAAACAGATTTTGTCAATTAATGTTTTTTAAATAAATTATCCATTAGAGAAATTAAGTCTGGGTGACGTGTTCCATTTTTGTAAAAGTATTTACGAACCATCGTTTTCATGTTAGGAGTGTGCAGTTATTTTCATGTTACAAGTGTGTATCCCGGCATATACACACTGAGGTTTCAAAATATTTGGAGTTTAAATCCACATTGTAATAACAGGCTGGACTCTAAATGCATTGTAAATCAAGAATGTAATTATCTCCAAATATGGGAAAGTCTGTCATGTGGTGTACTGGATTCCTCTTTCATGGTTTTAATCATAGCTTAAACAAAAGATGTAAAACGTCAGTAACATTTTAAAGAAGATATTGCATTTTCCATTTATGCCAGTGTCATATACTAGGATCTCCATTGTTAATCTCTCAACTCTTACCGACTCATATAAAGTTGAGACTTATTATTTTATTTTCATCGATTATTTATCACCATAACAGTAAACTATGACTACTCTCAAAAATTCAATTTTCATGAGCCAGTGTAATATGCTAGGATCTCCATTGTTAATCTCTCAACTCTTACCGACTCGTATAAAGTTGAGACTTGTTATTTTATTTTCATCGATTATTTATCACCATAACATAAACTATGACTACTCTCATAAATTCAATTTTCATGATTTACACTCAAAATGCTAGAAATGCTTTCATGTTTTACTGATCCTCATATACGATGCTATGATTGTACGTTACAGTATAACCGCATATTTTATATCATTATTGTCATGCAACAAATTTGATATAGAACAATTAGTGATAGGATTCATCTCCCATTTCAGTTCTTTACTCGCTCTTTGTAGAGCACCCCCACTGCGGAAGTCAAAAGGACAAAAAGAAAAAAGGAAAAAAAAAAGCATTAAAACTTAATGATATTGTGAATAGAAACATCTTCGAGTTAAACAAATTGTGAACGATATCAAGTATAAGAAGTAGAATCTAAACACTGCAGATCCTCCATCACTGAAAGCAAGTATACCTGGTTTGGTCTTACCCAAGATATTGGATGAGAATTAGATTACATCCACAATATTTAAGCAAATTCAGCGCACTGAAGTTGTAGCACTTGGACAAGAATAGTCAACCAAAACAAAACAGAGGATTATTGGCGTACCATCGGAAATTCTTCGCAACAGTAGGTATGAAACGGTCATAATGGATCATGATGTCCATCTCATTAAACATGAATGCCTGGAGAAAAGATTAATCAAAGTTTATCAATCAGCATCCTGTTCTTAATAATCGACGATATAATGTTGGCTGCTATTATAATATACTTGCAAATCTCAAACATGGGAAAACAGACGAATTGTTCCAAGTGGTGAAAATAAACAACTATTCCAGCAAACAAAAAAATATTTAGCATTTATAGTATTCACCACTGTATGTACTGCTTATGTCGTGCATACAAGTTTGTAGAGTTTAGACGTCAGAACGCTAGGAAACAATTTCCATACAGAGATGAACAATGTATGTGAGCCATATCCGTAACAAATGAACCTCACGAATGCAACACCACCCATTGAAGAGCTCATCCAGTCATTAAATGCAAACTGCATTCCTTAAACGAAACTCAATCTTCAAAAATCTAAGTTTGTAGCAGAGGAAAACGGAGAATAACATCATCAAAGAGAAAGGATCCCCAGCCACAATGATACTTTCACTTTGTGGCATATTTCTATGACATTTACTTCTTGTCTGATGAGCCATCCCACTTTAACTATATTCCTTGCAGCTTATCGTCAGTATAGTTAACTTTCGTCATCACCTAACCAAAATTATTTAGGTTAATTTCCCTTTATCAATCTTCTTAGAACCTAACTTGATTACTAAACCTATAAAAATCGCTCCATGGTTTGAACTTCATAGGATATCACCAATAACCTAAATGCAGTTAAAAGCCAAACCACACTACAGAAGATAAATTACTACAGAGATTGCACAGCCATTTAGTACTAGCTTTGTGAACAATTACTAGCCTGTTACATCTTCCCCTTTTTCAAAGATCTCATTGTCCTGAATGAATTTTCTAGGTTGCCTCTTATAATAGCTGTATTCTCAAATCTGCAAATATAATGAATATTGTGTTCCACTTTTGTGCAATAACATAACTAAGCAAAACATCATAGATGAAGACACTGTTTTCTTCTAACAAATGGCATGAAACAAATTGTAAGTAGCCATATTGGTATTGTGAATCGCCCTTCATATCATATACACTAAGCACATGTTCTGCAAACAAACAACTATTAAGCTTGGACCTCAAACCATCACCAAAGTAACAATATCTTGGAAGTTCAACTACAATGTTGATCCTACGATAAATTTGCGTTGAGCTTGGCTGTTTTCCATAATAGTGTGAACTTCCTCAATTCACTACTTAGCATATATCAAGTATTTCTAAAGATATCTCTGTTTTCCCCTAAATTTTCAATCCATGGAAATCAAAAAATCAAAACCATGACCAATACATTATATTTTATACAGGGCTCATTAATGACTTCCCCCCAGGTTAAGTGATAGGTGTTCGGTGTTACTGCTGATTTTTCAGTACAATTGATACAAGTACTTCGTTTCTGAACTATGGTAATTACTTGTCAATATATACTAGTTCTTTTATCTTCATCAAACAATCACACTTCAGAAATTCAACCAATAACCATGAAAAGAAAGTAACAATCACGAGTGTTGAAAACTTAGGATATGTGAGATCACGTGTATAAGAAAGAGATATGTGTTTAATCGTACTAGGGATTAAATCGGCGCAGGGAAAAACTTGGAAAAAATCGGAATTATCGGGAAAAAACAGAAAAAATCGGGAAAAAATCGTTTGGTACAAAAATATTCATTTTTTTCATTTTTTTTTCATTTCGGGAAAAAAAGTTTATAAAATCGTGCTGCCCCGACCCCCCACGATTTTTTCAGTAAAAATCGGCAAAAAAAAATTTAGGTGATTTTTTCATTTATTTATCACGATTTAATTGCGATTTTCACAACACTGTGTTTGATAAGTGAATATGTAAAATAAATAGGTTCAAGTGTTTTTTATAACCAAGATACCCAATAGACATGTCTATTAAATTAAATCACCTCTTTGTAAATTAAATTCTAGTAAATCTACACATTTACCCACTCATGTTTGTTTAAGTGTTGAAGCTCACGTAAATAACGGTGGGCAGTAACTCCTAATAAGTATATTTATTTACATCTTGTTCCTTATCCCATCTTTAACAGAAATACTAGCTTGAATTATGGTGGGTAGTAACTTACGGTAGATATGTTATTTATGTGAGTATGAACGATTTTCAAGGATCTTAATTTTAGGTGGGTTTTGTTGATTTCCTTTCTTTTAATTTTCATTCTTCTAATTTAACATTTATTTTTCTTTCAGGTTTTTATATAGTATTATAAATACACCAAGGATTATGAAGCACGACCATAGCTACATTATTCAACAGTTACTCATTTTTCAACGGTTACTTATTCTGTTAACGAGTCATGGCTAAAATAGTGAAGAGCTGTTAGTTACATGCATTAATAACTTGCCACTAAGTGGAAGGTGTTAGTTGAGAGTTGTATTAAAAGGAAACCACCCTCTCAGCATGTAAGCATTCATTATTATCAATAAATGTAGTTACTCATTTGAGTACTTTTCTTTTCCAATAGAGAACCATATGGAGATGCCTTCCTTCATATTTCAGGAACAGCATGCACATTCCAAAGCTAGTCGAGCACATGCCCCCTAAGTTATTGTGTTTGCCTGTTTCTTATGGTTGAGATTCAAAATCCGGAGAATGATAAGAAACGTGTAATTAACTATCTTCAACGAACTTAATCACCCATTTAAATGCTGTGAATATATCCCTGCCAAAAAAAGGTATAATTAACTATGTTGAACGCATTTAGATTAAAATGTTTATATCCATGTCCACCATCATCACTGACATAAATGAGATCATTACATTCTCCTTCACGGCCACTATTGAATCAACTACAGATGAAACAACTACACTCACTGAATTAAATGTGATTGTGCCTATAAATATTGGAGTTCATGTGCCTAAGGTAGCTCCAAATCTCCTCGAGTCATTGCACTCTGCCTATAGTGATGAGTGATTGCTTGAAGCTTGTTGCTCATGAGTCTGGCCTGATCGTGAAATTCCTCGTCGCTCAACCTACTTGTAACATTGCTCCTACTTCAAGTACAAGTGAAAGCTTGACCATGCACCATGGTCCATTACTCATTATTGCACAAAATCTATTCCTCTTGTTGAGGCAAATATACCTACGCATTCAATTCTATTGCCTTCTAAAAATCATAAAATTATAATAACTCCAACCATGGTTTTAACATTGGTATTTTAAAAAAATATTAAACTTCTCAGTCTCTATGTCAGAAAGTTAGTCATTTTGTCCCTTTTATTATTAGATATTAAATAATTAAGTTGTATAATGTTTATTCATAGTCACCTTTATTTGCCTTTATCTAATGATAAGAATAGTATTGCCTTTGACAAAGGCTGGCCGAGAGTCATATGTTGCCCAAGTCACATCACAGGTGACAACAACAAAGCCCTCATGCTCCCCATATGGAACTCACACTCAGAGAATCAATCCTTCATGCTGATAGTAGATGAGCCTGCGTTAGAGTGTGGACGAGATCTGCCTACTCTCCATCTTCAATCCACAAAGACAAATGTTGCTAAGAATCAGGGACCTAGGATCAACCTGTCGTCACCTCTCCGATTCGGATCCTATCAGGGGTGATCATTCTCTCCACCTTCCGAGGACACAAAACTAGATTCATTGGCACGAGATGGCTTTTTGGGCCTAGAACCCTTGACCATTAAAAAATCTTTTTTTTCCAACAAAAGTGATTGTCAGCCGAAAATCTAGGAAGAATGTGACAACCAGAAGGAAGAAAGGCATTAATTATTAAAAAAATGCCATCCTGTACTGGGGTTTCTGCAGACCTTGATACTTTTTTTCAGAGGCAATGGAGGAGGCCCTATAACCCCCTTTTGATCCCTATCCTTCCAAGGGTAATAATGGGTTACTTGAAGTTTCTGAGCCACGAGTCCTTAGAGTGGGCATACCCGCTATTGCCCAGACATAGTAAAAATCATGTCCATAAATGTGAGGGGGCCTATGATCAACCCATAAAAGGCGATCTCTCAGTAACATTATTCTGACAAAACAACCATCTGTAGTTATTTTCCAAGAAACGATGCTAGAAGAAGTGAAAACAAGGGAACTTCTAAAAATCTGCCCTAAATGGGAAGTATGTGTGGTATGTGCATCGAGTCCCTTGAAGGGGTTGACAACCATGTGTGACCCTAAAGCCTTCTCACTCAAAGCTTACAAACCCTTTGCAGAGATCATTTTATCAGGTTACATTCGGGGATCAAGCCATCAATTGCATATACTTAATATCAATGTTGTTAAAAGCGCGATCGGGATTAAATCGGCGCAGGGAACAAATCGGAAAAAATCGGAAAAATCGGGAAAAAATCGGAAAAAAATCGGGAAAAAATCGTTTGGTACAAAAATATTCATTTTTTTTCAATTTTTTTAATATCTAAACCATCTACAACATAAAATAAATACATTGACACATAAATATGATAAAAAACTAATATATAAGATGTTTAATATCATTTCTAGCGCTAAAATCACACATAACATTTAATCATGTCCTGAATAGTAAGTCCTGACTCCTGAGTTCCAACTCAGCCTCAAAATATCAACAAAAAATATGATAATGTATCTCATCATGTCATAATGTCATATACAATAAAATGAAAGTCTAATCCTATTGATTTCCTCTCCCCTCTTGCGAGAAAATGCAATAGCTTTCCCTTTCCCTCTCGATGTAGATGCTGGTGCCTGTGCTGGTGGAGAG